>ML819712.1:11846-29728 GCA_009831015.1 Picea engelmannii | reverse complement strand
CTTGAAGGAGGGTAGGGAACAATGAGTTCTTAAATAAAGGAACTCCCTAAGGGAGGCCAGGGAACCATGGGTTCCTAAACAAGGCACTCCCTAAGGGATTCCAAGGAACAATGGGTTCCTAAAAAAGGCACTCCCTGAAGGAGGCTAGGAAACCATGGGTTCCCGAAAAAGGCACTCCATTAGGGAGGTCAAGGAATGATGGGTTTCTAATAAAGGCACTCCTTTAAGGAGGCCATGGAACCATGGATTCCCAAAAAGGAACTCCTTGAATGAGGCTAGGGAACCATGGGTTTCTGAAGAAGGCCCTCCCTAAGAGAGTCCAAGGAACGATAGGTTCCTAAAAAAGGCACCCCTTGAAGGAGACCAGGGAACCATTGATTCCTAAAAAGGAACTCCCTAAAGGAGGCCAGGGAACCATGGGTTTCCAAACAAGTCCCTCACTAAGGGAGGACAAGGAATGATGGGCTCCTAAAAAAGGCACTCCTTGAAGGAGGTCATGTTGCCCTTATGGGGGTAACTAAAACTGACCAAGGCTAAGGGGGCCTTGCCACAAGAAGTAATGAAACTATCTTGGTGGATCATTTTGATTAGGTCATGTGGTGTGTAATCACATGATGTATGGGGGAACTAGACACAAGGTGGTGCTATAATGGCTCCCATGAAGGGTATATTGTGAGCTGGTGTTGTGTCGAGAGATAGGTCTTATGGGACTAAGGTGGGAAGAGGTATTGCCCCATGTATTATCATATGAGGAATGGGGGAAGGGTTTTTGCCAAATACCCAAAATGATGGGCCAAAGGTATAGCAGGTAGTTTAAAGTTGGACATCCACAAAAGAGGATCTGAAACAGTGTATCAGATCCATTATTTTGTGTAATATCTATTCAGGGGTTTGGTACTTTAAACTGTGTGGAAACATATTCTATATGGGCATGATTGGTCATGATGGAACTGGAGTCCTTGATATCCCTATTAGCGAGAAGAGATGATCTTATTTGAGAGGGAGTAATGTCCTTATCAAGGGAGATAATATTAGAGGCAGCACCAATTGAATTGTTAGGAACCTACTAGTAGTGGATAGAAGAACCTAGATGGTGGTTATCACTAGAATCACTTAAATAAGTAGTGGCCTCAAAAAATTCTTCATCTTCAGGGAATAATGTAGTTGAGATTTCATGGTTTCTTTTGGGTTTGGAGGAGAAACATGCATGGATTCCCCCAAGGATGAATGAATCCACCCATCCTTCAAGCCCAAGTGGTGAGGAGGTGGTTCTAGAGGCATGGGATTATTTTTAGAGGGAGTGGATGTTGCTCGACTAGTGGTAGTGGACACATAGTGCATGGACTCAATGTGAGAAACATGATGTGAGATTCTATTATGAGAATCCTGAGGGGGGTTATTAGTGTAGGAGAGTTAATCGATGGTGGTGATATGTCCCTCGTGTGGTAATATCATGACTCGAAAGAGTGAAGACACCACAACATTCATGGCATAGATGAAATCATGGCCTAGTAGAATATTGTAATCCACCGGACCATCCATGACAGCAACATTGATCAAAATCGTCTTACCACCTAACTTAATGGGGAGATTAGGTAATATCCCAAAGGGGGAACAAATTCTACCATCAAAGGCTCTTAATTCAGTCATCGATGGGATAAGAGTAGGGGAGCCTAGTTGTTTCCAAGATAATGAGGAATAATGCATGAGGATGCCCCGTCATCTATAATACATCGATAAATTGTAAACTTGTTAACGATGACTTGTATTTGAAATGGGGTAGAAGATGCTAGTCATGCTTGGATAAGTTGATCCCAATCAAGGGTGATGGCTTGTGATGGTTGTGGGTATACAGTTACATTTTCCTTACAAGAATAAGGTCCAATAGACATTGTGGTACTAGAGGTGGAAGGGGTGTCCCCAAGTCTACATGATTAAGCCTCAGTCATGAGGTAGATTGGTGTTATAGCAAGATTTGCCTCACCATTGCTATCTTGCATAGAGGGATTTTCTCCATTTCCCTATGCAGACTTTTCATCCCTTTTTGATGAATCCAGAGCCAAAAATAAAATAAAAATCCACATATACGCTCCCTATTAGTTATGCAAGATGTGTATATGTTGGCTACTCCACTACAGCCCATGTACATCGGGATTTGTGCCAGAAAATACAAAATGAAGTCGGGTTTCCATGTCACGACAGAAGATCTATGATCCTTGGCCTTCCACATACTGGAAATGTTCTGACTCGTCCCTTTAGTTGCATTCTGAAGGCTATAAAAGCACAATTTCGAGCTATGGAAAAGAAGGAGAAAGCATTCAACTTTGAGAGAAAAATTACTTTGGAGAAATTACTTCATATTGAGTCTGCATCCCTTTATCCCTCAATTCTGAACACAATTTTCATCCCCCAAGCTCTTTCCTTATTGTTGAGAGAACCTCATTGACTCTCTTCTATGAGCTTGCCTTTGGTGGAGGATTGAAGTGGTGGAGGCCCAGTCAGAAGGAACTTGGTTTCTTGGTTTTGAACCGTGCCGACACGGAAATCTGTAATGTTGTCACTTCTGTTGATCAATTATTAATAGAAATACTCCTTTCCCATCCTATTGGTATATTGCAAATGCATGATTATTATCCATGGGCGTGTTTGTAATGTTCATTAATGGATTATGCTATCTAATGTGCTAACCCCATTTATATCATCACTATATACTTGTTTTGCTCGTTTGTTAAGAACTTATTGCAAGTATAAAGCTTTGGGTCGAAGTTCTCAATGGTGGAACATCATCAAACATTGGATCGAGGTAGGCCTCTTTCTTTTCTTGCACATTAGTTTATATAGCATATGTTGGAATTGAGTTGATTTATGCAGTCATACCTGTCTGTTATGGTTTACCCTTGGCCATAGAGAGTTTTTCCCTCGTAACAGAATCGGCGACTCCACTGGGGAGAGATCTTCCTTTTAAGGGTTGAAGTACTTTTCTTCCTGCATTGCTCTTTTTCCTTTGTGTTTCTTGTCATATCAATGCTTAACAGATTATGTTCACTCTGGGTTTGAGTTTTCAACCTTCTTGCCTTTGCATGGCCTTGTTTTAAATCATATACGCTCTTTTTGCCCAGAAAGTCGTGTATACACGCTTGTCGTCTTACTGCAGGATGCGTATATATGCCATGTTCTTCTGAACAGCCATGTATGCCACTTCCCTTTGCTTGTTTGCTTGGTTTAGTGATTTTTGGGTGAGTTTTGAGGATTGTTGAGCCTTTTTAGGCCTCTGAAGTGCCTATTGAGTTTCTATAGGTTCACAGGAAACCTGTTGGGAGTTGAATTTTTGGGCATAGTCTTTCTCTTTGTTTTTCATCCTTGTTGTCCTTGAACCCCAGGTTGTTTGCTTGGTTGCTTGGTATTCTGCTTGAGTTATTTAATTTATACACAGTAGAATTTATATATCAGGTTTCTTTACAGTCCATGCATTTTCTCTTTAATATATTGAAAATACAAAAAAAATAGGCATTTTGCATTGGTCAACATTTTTGTCTTTGAGTCTTTATCATTAGCTTAGTTCATTTAGCAAAAGATTGCATTTTCCTTCTGAATTGCAGAGTTGAAATTGAAAATTGCACTATTTTTATTAGCATATCATTCATTGAAAAGTTAAAGATAGACTTTGCATTGTATTCATATCCATTTTCTTGCAGAATCATAACACCATGAGTTTCACTTCCATACCTTTTTGAGTAATCACGGCCAATAAAATTTACACTTTAAACTAAAATTGATTAGTCACGATTTTATTTTTTAGGGTGCACAAACTACTCTAGGATTTAGTGCCTTGGAATAGGATTTTGTGAGTACACTTATCCAAGGCAATTAAATCAACATATGTGTCTGAGACAGGGAGTTGAGAAGTCCATTGTATAATTGATAATATCAGGAGGCTCCGCTCACACCGAAGTTAATCACGAGGTCGCGCGAAGTTAGTTGAAGGGATAACCCCTGGATACTCACCTAGCGTCAGAGATATTTCTGTGGATTTATTCGTATTTGGGGATCTTTCTAGTGCCCATACCTCTGTGAGAGGCGGTGCTTTCAAGGTTTCGGGATTTGATACCCTGCCCATACGATGATCCAGACTTACGACTGCTCCCATGTGCATCGGTTATACAATGGTTTATTAGTTGCTTGACTTAGGTATCTCATAGGTTACTTGCAGGGGTTATTCTGCTTGTACCCTGGGTCAGATAGGGGTCAGACAACACACAACCTTTATGGAGGATTACCTCTCTGGGGGGATCTAACTGACTGGTTGTTAAGCCCACGAGGGCCTCTATAATTGATTTTGTTACCTAAAAACTTTAACAGGGAGTTGCGGGTACCTCTTAGATGGGACATACCTTCTTTAGCGAAGGAGACCACTCAGCCACTTTAGCCCATTTACATACATATTGGTCATTTGACTTTTTGGTATGCTCTTTGATTATTAGTTGACCATAGGATTTTGTGCTGAGTTTTTGTCATCATGGATAGTGGAGTTTCTTTTTCTCCCTCATTTACTGCTACCCACCCCATGATGCCTACTCATTTCATGGGGACGGATCCGTCCGCTTTTTACAATGGTATGCAGAATTATGGTACTCAGTCAACACCTTGGGTCTCTAATCATTTTTCTCATGGTATGTCTAATATGTCTTCGCACTTTCCATCGTCTGTCTCACCTCCTTATACGAATACAAGTTTTGGGTCTGGGGGCATGATGCCTCCTTCTTATCCCTCTCCATTTGGTGGGAGTTATATCCTTCAAACACCTCTTACGGTAGGAGGATGGAATATTCCTTCCTACGAATCCACTATGCGAGAAGTGCCCAATTAAGAAATCATTATACTTGTTACACTCCATCCACTTATCCTTCTTCTACTATGTCGGTTCCTACGAACACTTTTCCTGGCGGACCTCCATTTTCCCTCTGGTGTTTCATCTGGGGGGAATTATCTTTATAGTATGGGCAACCCCCCTCACAAAGTTCCTTCGTTTGGGGGCAACATATATCCTCACATGAGTAACCCTTTGCATGTCGGTTTCTCTTCGCAAGAAGATTCCTCAGTTTCGATGCCCTTACAGCCCTTTATGTATCAGTATGGAAGAGGATACTATCCTGTGAGACAGGGACAGGGTGTAAACCAAGATCCTTCTTGGCCTGCAATTTCTCAAAACCAATATTTCCTTGGACCTTGGTATCAAATGCCACAATTCATCACTGCCACAAGTCCATTCATTGCATGTCATACTGGCCTTATATCACCAACCTCTGCTAGTCATGTTGGAGATTGGTCGACAACCTCTGCGAGTCATGTTGAAGACCTGCAACCAACCGTTGCAAGTCATGTTGGGGAAACATGTCTGGTCACTGCTAATCACACTACACATACATCACCAACCTCTGTTAGTCATGTTGGGGATACATCACCAACCTCTGCTAGTCATGTTGGGGATTCATCACCAACCTCTGCTAGTCATGTTGGGGATTCACCACCAACCTCTGCAAGTCATGTTAAGTATTTTCTACTAGCCTCTACAAGTCATGTTGGGAGAATTTCACCAGCCACTGCAATTCATGCTAGGAGGATGTCACCATCCACTACAAGTCATGTTGGGGGCATTCATATGATTGAGAAGCCTAGACGTTTCATATGTAAGCCTAGATTCCTTTGCAGGACTTGTGAAGGAGGTCTCCTTACTTGTTTGTGTCATGTTACTGTTGGGATACTAGAAGTGTGGGGCTCACCTAAGGGCCCTTCAGGTTTTGAGGCATTTATGGTTTCGAAACACTCTGTTCCTTCTTTGGTTGATACAACAATCATGCCAATGCAATCTTCGGCTGACACCCCATTTCCTTTAGGGGTTGATGCATCGTTTGACCTTGTTGTCTCGCATCCTATTCAACCAATGGTTGAGGAAGTGGTCGTATCGATGCAATATTCAGTTGACCCCACTCTTCTCTTGGAGAGTGATAATTCTAAGGAAGCGGTCACGCCAATGTAATCTTTGGTCGATCCCGCTCTTTTGGTTCTGGTTCTATACCTTCTATGCCATGTCCTTAGAATTTCTAGTACTTCACCTTCTGAACAAGAGAGAGTTTTAATCTTCTCAATTTCTCTCCCTCCAAGTCTTAACAAGGTTCCCTTTGATTGGGATGGTCTTATGGGGTATCCAATGCCTCTGCCTATGTCTTTTCCAGGAAGAGACATTGTCTTATATATCACGGAGATGATAACCTTTGTTATCACTTTGTCCTCCTCAAATTGGAGATCTTTGGGTCTTCCCGAGCTTGTGTCGGTTCTTCATAAGATACTGACATTCCACAGAAGGTCCACACGGGAGCCTTGTCCTCCCCCATGGCTTGCCGCATAGAATCTCCCTAACAAGTCCGAGTTAATCTCTTTTCTGACTCATTCAAAAAATGAAAAGATTGTCGAGTGATTTTTCCCTTTCACACTCGTTAAATTGGACTTGAAAGGTCACGAGTCTTAGTTAATCTCTTTTTTGACTCGTCTAAAAAACCGAAAATATTGCCAAGTGATTTTTCCCTTTCACACTCGTTAAATTTGGATTTGAAAGGTCATCAGTCTTAGTTAAGCTCTTTTCCAACTCGTTATCAAAAATAGAAAAGATTGTCGAGTGAACTTGTCTTTTTCACACTTGTAAATTGGATTTGAAAAGATGTCTATTTGGCATAAGTTCACCCCTTTTTTACACCAAGTAGACTACAAGACATAAAAAAGTATTTTTTTGGTGTTAAGTTGTGATTGCATCTCATGCCCTCGCTTGTAGTATTGAGCCTTTATCCGATTCTCACTTTGTGTTATAAACTATTGCCTAAGCAGTTTTTGTATCTTCAACCAAGCAAAGCCTCGTTTATATCCTTCGCAATTTGACACCCTATACCCTGGAGGGAACATCACCCCGAGTGTCCATCTCCCACATGCACTCCCCTGAATTGAGCATAGGTACATTCCACTGTTGGAACTAGTTTTTCTTACTTGCGACACTCGTTCCCTCCTCTATATCATAGCATTCATTTGTTATGAAAAAACAAAAACAAAAAATGGGTGGGAAGGGAGTACTATATTATAATTGGCATCATTCATGTCACCTTTGAACAGAGCACAAAGTTATCGAGTCCTTGCATCATCATAATTTTGGGTTTAGCATGGCCTTAGGAAGCTGATCTAATTACAGATTTGTCTCTACCGACTGGTTACTCTTCCAGTCCCTATAGAGAACATTATTGATGCCTCCTGCATATAATTATCACATCATTGAGTCCATGCTGCCAGATTCCCCGATGTCTCATGCTCTTTTTCAAAGGAATTCTATCAACCTGTGTCAGTCACTCCTCAGAAATCTTGACTTTGCATGGCGTCCATACCCTCAGTTTCTCTCAGAATCACATGATACTATGATCTTATTATGCACCCTAGCCCTACTTTCATCATTGGTAAGTCACCTTGAACCCAGCAATCGACACTTCATCATTGGTCGTTGACTGGGTGGTTTCCCTTATGTTCGATGGCAAGACATCTATTCACACTTTGGGATTCGTGTAGTGTCTTGGTTTCCATTAGCCTTATTGGTGGTTTCCTCACCTTTGTCAGCAGTTTTCATCATTGGCTTCTATTCAGAGGGTCTTTTTCGTGTACCTCTTGCACTTGGTACACGCGAAAGACGCACAGGGTCGTTGGTTCATGAACATGTTCTTCGTCCGATCTCCACCAAATAATGAAGCTCCTACTTTGTTCCTCGTGTTGATTGATGAGAGATGCCTTAATTCTCTCCTTTCAGCGAGTCTCCATCCATCGACATTAGCTCATTTATTCTAGATATGAGACCTAGAGTTTCATGAGTGCCTTGAGGCTTGTAGTCATTAGTGGCAGGCTCTCTCGCCATTGATAGATGGGAATACATCAATGTCTCCTGATCAATGGATTTCTCAAGTGTTCGACACCAACTCCTTTATTCTCACTTGTATAAATGTACTCGGTGCCTTGATACCTACTTTAATTATTGGTAGGTTGTCTCACATTTTTTAACGGTATACCTCAATGACCGGTAATCAAACGATGTCTCATCATGTTCGACCTCAACTCATTTTTCACATGATATAGACTTGCACCTTAGTGGATTGTGTAGAAGACTTGGAGACATCACTATGTGGCCACAGCTTTCCTGAGTTGTTGCTCCTCTTTCATTGGACTAGCACATGTTCGACTTCAGTGATCATGGGAGGTCAGATTGTACATCATGGTATACAAATATCTTCAGATTGATTTTGAGACTGGTTTCACTGGGCCTTGTTCGTGACTATGATAGATTTTGGCATACAACCGCATTCGTATTTGCCTATTCATGGCCATGAACACTTTTTTGGTATATTTTCCACATGGATCTGCATTGTATTATTGGCAGCCATGTATGCAAAGGTAGTACATAATGTGTTAAGCAATTGAGTTCATCCAACTGGTTCTCTACCACTCCACTTCTGGGTTATTTATAATGTATTTCGGCCATCACAGATACTCCTCTGATCTCACACATTAGAGGGCCTTTGTTATAGAGAGATTTGCCTCACCATTGCTATCTTGCATAGAGTGCCTTTTTCCATTTCCCTATGCAGACTTGTCATCCCTTTTTGATGAATCTAGAGCCAAAAATATACATTTTTCCACATATACGCTCCCTATCATTTATGCAAGATGTGTATACGTTGGTTGCTCCACTGCAACCCGTGTACATCAGGATTTGTGCTAGAAATGAAAAAATGAAGTTGGGTTTCCATGTCACGACAGAAGATCTATGATCCTTGGCCTTCCACATACTGGAAACGTTTTGAATCGGCCCTTCAGTTGCATTTTTAAGGCTATAAAAGCACAATTTTGAGCTATGGAAAAGAAGGAAAAAGAATTCAACTTTGAGAGAAAAGTTACTCTAGAGAAATTACTTCATATTGAGTATGCATCCCTTTATCCCTCAATTCTGAACATAGTGTTCAGCCCTTAAGCTCTTTCCTTATTGTTGAGAGAACCTCATTGACTCTCTTCTATGAGCTTGCCTTTGGTGGAGGATTGAAGTGGTGGAGGCCCAGTTGGAAGGAACTTGGTTTCTTGGTTTCGAACCATGCCAACACAGAAGTCTATAATGTTGTCACTTCTGTTGATCAATTATTAATATAAATACTCCTTTCCCGTCCTATTGGTATCTTGCAAATACATGATTATTATCCATGGGCATGTTTGTAATGTTTATTAATGGATTATGTTATCTAATGTGCTAACCCCCTTTATATCATCACTATATACTTGCTATGCTCATTTGTTAATAACTTATTGTAGGTATAAAGCTTTGGGTCAAAGTGTTCAACGATGGAACATCATCAAACGTTGGATCGAGGTAGGCCTCTTTCTTGTCTTGCACATTAGTTTATATAGCATATGTTGGAATTGAGTTGATTTCTGCAATCATACCTGTCTGTTGTGGTTTACCCTTGGCCATAGAGAGTTTTTCCCACATAACAATTGGTTGTGAGGGGGGGTTACTCATGTGAGGGGTAATGAATGATGTCGAGGTGGATGGAACCTCACCTGATGGAGTAATGGGTGCATTATGGGAGTTAATAACTCCCTGATGAGGAATCAGGTTTTGGATAATTGTTGGTGTTTAGGGTTGCAAATATTTTTGGGGTATTTCCAGGGGTCCTTGTGATGCAGGGGGTCATTGATTATTCATTGACTCTTTCATTCCTTTGTACTCAGCAATTTTGGGGCAGTGATGAGTATAATGACAATACTCACCACATAATGTGCAAGGTAAGTTGGTTCGAATATTATTGTTTCTCCCTTGTCTTATTTTTCTAGTGTTATTACCCCTTCAGGGTTTTGGTTAGCCTAATTTTTCTTTCCCCCAGGGGGGGTTTTGTTGTTGGGGGTTGCCCCCTTGTCCCTATTTTTTATTCTTTCGCTTTCTCCTATTTTTGTTGAATTGATGAGGGGGGTTGGTTTTGTTAAATTATTCGAACATTTGAACTTGTTGAAGAGGGGAAGGTTGAATAAAATTTACTCTGGATTATGTTGTCCACGTGGTGGAGTAGCGGATTGAGGAGGACCGGAGAAGGTGTAGTATGGATTATTTTGGGGAGATCCATACTGATTATATGAAGTGAAGGTGCCCCCCATGGGTTTGGGGGTATATTTTATGGAGGGAAAAGGTATTTCATGTTGTACAGATCCTAAGTGAATGGGGGGGCAGGTACTAGTGGTCCCATGATTGGAGGGGGGGTGTCATGAATGGTGGTTGATGAAGTAGGGGAGGGTAGTATGGGTTTATCCCATATGTTGGTTTGTAAGGATTGGTCCCAAACGTGGGTATCAATTGAGTGTGTGGGTGAGTATGGGCCATGGACCCAATCAACCCATTGGCAACATGAGATGTTCTTGGTTTGTATTGATCAAATTGTAAAGGGTGGGGAGCATCAAGTAATATGGTATAAAGGTACCCCGATTAAGATTAGATTAATTCAAATTGTTGGGCCTTGGTGATGGCCTCATCTTTATTTTGAGGGAAAGTAGTGGTAACATCCTTGGCGAGGAGAGGGACTAATGATTTGAGGAACCAATCTAGTCATTGTTGTGGGGTAGTATATGCTTTGCAAATACTTCTTCTTATTCACCATTCATGAATGTGATTGGCTATATGGATGGTTGAGGTTTGTTTTAATTCTAATGGGATATCTAAGACAGTTTCGTGGTGCACTGGGAGTTGGAAGAAGGATAAAAACGATTTCGCCAATGACTCAAAGGTTGAGTGGGACCCAGCTTTCTCATCCACATACCACTTAGTTGAGGGACCAATGAGAGTCATTTGGAACAATCATAAGCGAATGGAATATTCCATAATGCTATTGGAAGAACACCACAGGTGAAAATACATAATGTGATTGGCGGGGTATTCTTCGGGCTTGCCTTCGAATTTGGGAATATCATAAGGTAGCTTAGTGGGCATATTTGGCCAAGTGGGGTCGTGTAATATGGGATCGTTCATTATTTTGGTCAAATATGTGATATTGAGAGATGCCAAGTATGGCATGGAGGGGGGAGTACTAGCCATGGTATGTGATGGTTGGTAAAATGTTCCTTGTGAGGATGGTTGGGAGCTTGCTCCTTTCGAAGAAGGTTGGTTTCTGCCTCCTTGTGGTGGAGGAATAATGGGTGAGTTGTTCTGGGTATTGGTGCCCAACAAAGTAGATCCAAGCAAGGTTGATCCTAGGACCTTGGCACTTACTGGTGTATTTGAATTTTTTGTTAATGTATCATCCAAATGGGGGATTCCTCCAAAAATTGGGGGGAGGTTTTTCAAACGTCTAGAATGAAGGGGATGTTGTGGTTCCCCTATGATTATGGACTATGTGTGGATTTGTGATGGTGGTGATGAGAATAAATAATAGAATAAGTGCTTTACAAATTATCGAAACAATGTATTCATAAACTTCATGTAATAAAATTGTGTTGATCATACATATAACAACAATGTAACTAGTAGTTTGGTTGTTTTTTCTAACTCCACATGGGGGAATATCGAAAACGAATTCACGTCTCCTATCCGATGTAACATCCTTCCTCTTGTAACACCCTGTTTCCCCCAGTTTGTAAAAATAACTATATTGGCCAAGAACTATGGAAAACTCAAAGGTTTGTGAATGTTTGATTTGACAGACCTTTGTATAAAAGGTTCGAGAAATATAAATGATGTGTGAATATATGTTGCATGACTGCTGGGAGGGGGATGTGCTGAAAAAGAGACCATGATGGTTGATGAAGGGTGGTGGAAGGGGCCAAGAGTGGTTGTGTTAACTTCCACCGAACCCAAAAACCGTATTGGTTTGTACGTGCTCAAAGACCGAAGCTCACTCTCAAACCCGAATTGAATTATCCACCCGGATGGTAGGTGGGGAGGCTCCTCATGAGTTAATGAGGGGGATGGGGGTGAACCACCCATCCATAGAGGCCCCCATACCTAACGACGGTGAGGGGATTCGCGCCACACGCTACCTTGCAGAACAAGGTAGGAACGGAAGCATGGAAGAGAGGGAAGAGGAGAAGATCACGCACGAGAGGAAATCGCGAAAGGGGGAACCAGAGGAACACCAAAAAATATAGTGCGAGTCCTGAGCAGAGGAGAAGGAGAGTAACCTTCCTCCTCAAATTTCGATGAGCGGGAAGTAAGAGACTGAGTCTCCAGCACCATGGTCTAGCTCAAGAGTGGCTAGTGGTAAATCCATTCGAAGTCGCTGAGCCTACGGTTGGGTGGAAACGAGCACCCCTCTCAGCAGTTGCAACACACCGGGTGTTTACTGATAAGTGTTTATATCTTGTGTCTCGAATTGAATATCTTAGAGTGCATGTTCATGGTTTATACACTTATAAATGGATTCTATATGAAAATGTATGCATGGTGTTTTGTTCGGAATTGGTGATTTCATGCTTATATTGGAATGACCACCTATGGCTTATATTTATATATATGTTGAACAAGTCCATTTTCAGGAGATTTGTCTCCTTTATTGGGCTCACATGATGCCCTGGTTGGATTTCCCCATAGGAACCTCCTTCTGGGAAAGTCCCATCACATTCCAGAGCCGGAGTAAGCTCTTTGAAAGAGCGACCGTTTTCGTAAACCCATGAGTTTTCTTGATCCCCATAACAGAATTTTATAGCCCAGTGACTTAGGAAGGCCTTTCAGTCAGGTCATCAAACCTGGTGAAAGATTACCCGAGAACCCAAAGAAGGATTTTATGGCCTAAGTTTTGGAAACCTTGCAAGAGAGAGAGTGGGTCTCTTAGATTTCGGTATTTCGGAGTTTCGTCACCCGGGATGCCCAAGGGCGAGTCCCTTGTACTCATCAGTCCTAAAACCCCGACTTGCGAAACCCCGAATCAAACTAGCGTGGATGAGTTGTGATGTTTCGGCGTTTCAGTACCCGGGAAACCCAAGGGTGAGTTCCCTTGTACTCGCCAGTTACGAAATCTCGATGTGCGAAATCCCGAAATGGCTTAGCACGCATAGATTTGGTGCTTCGGAGTTTCAGTACCTGGGAAACCCAAGGGTGAGTTCCCTTGTACTCGCCAATTATGAAATCGTGATGTGCGAAATCCCGAAATGGCTTAGCGCACATAGATTTGGTGCTTCGGAGTTTCGGTACCCGGGAAACCCAATGGTGAGTTCCCTTGTACTCACCAATTATGAAATCCCGATGTGCGAAATCCTGAAATGGCTTAACGCACATAGATTTGGTGCTTCGGAGTTTCGGCTCTCGAGAAACCCAGGTGTGAGACCTCCTGTCTTCGCATATCCGGAAATCCCGACATGTGAAATCCAAAAATGGCTTAGCATGCATAGATTTGGTGCTTCATAGTTTCGGCTCCTAGGAAACCCAGGTGCAAGACCTCCTGTCTTCGCAGATCCTGAAATCCCAACATGAGAAACCCCGAAATGAGCTTGGCGGATATAAGGTTTTCGGTGTTTCAGCCTCCGGAATACTGAAGGGTATGAACCCCTTGTCGTCATATTCCGTGAAAACCCAAAATGTGAAACCCCGAAAGGATAGAGCACGGATAAGTCTCGGTGTTTCGATGTTTCAGCACCCGGGATGCCCAAGGGCAAGTCCCTTGTAATCACCAGTCCCAAAATCCCGATAGGTGAACTCCCAAAATGGATTAGTGCATATAGTTTTGGTGTTTTGGCATTTCGGTACCCGGGATTTCCAAAGGTCAGCTTTCCTTGTATTCGCTCGACGCATAATTCCAATGGATGAAACCCCGAAATGGTCTAGCATGTTTAGAGTTTGATGTTTCAAAGTTTCGGCTACTTGGAAACCCAGGTGCGAGACCTCTTGTCTTCACATATTGCGAAACCCCGAAATGAGCTTGGCGGATATAAGGTTTTCGGTGTTTCGGCACCCAGAAAACCGAAGCGTAAGAACCCCTCATCCTCTTATACCATGAAAACCTAGTACACGAAACCTCAAAAGGTGGAGTGTCAGGTTTTAATCCAAGGCATTATTAAATGTGACTATCTGTTGGTTCCTTTTGGATTTCGGCACCCTGAAAGACAGAGAGCAGGGGAACGCTTGCATTGTTATTCCCCAAATCGCGAAAGCCAGGAGCACCTCTCCAGTAAATCCTGTGTTCATAGCCAATGATCACATGGTTAAGGAAAAGGGAAGGTAGGGTCTGCATCAGGCCCCATAGGAGTTCGTGGATTCTGTTCCTTGGAGAAAAGAAGAAAAAGCCGAAAAAATTTAGTTCTCGTAGTGGGTGTGTGACAAATTGGTATCAGAGCATGGTTACAACACTTTACCTGCTTGGGCTCACGAATGGATTGCGCAGAGACTTCATTCGAAGTACTGTCGAGAGGAGTAACTCTTTATCTTGATCCCCTCAATTAGAAAGTTGAAATTAAGAATGAAAGAATACTTGTTGTATGTATGCATGTGAGAAATATGAATTATGTGCGGGTTATAAATGTATGTAAATATTGACTAACAACCAACGTTTTATGTTCTTTTGCACATAAGTGGACGACCAACCATGGTAAATTACATACGCATAGAATGGTGACTGACCACGAGGTGGGAGAGGGCTCCCACAATAGAGATGAAGATTCTGGGGAAAGGAGGGCGGTAGGAACCCCTCCAGATCTAGCTGAGACTGTGAGGAGCCTCATGGTCGAACTGCAGAGCTGCAAGGATGACAATGAAAGGATGATAAAGGAGCAAGAGAAGCAAACAAAAATTAATGAAGTTTTACTGCAAATCTTCTCCGACATATAGAGACAATTACAACATGAACCTGAGACACAGAAATGTGGTCATGTCAGTGGCCACACTGGGAGGAGCGCCTCGAGAAAAGTTCACCCCTGAGATAAGGGAAAAGCGTTAGATGATTCTTCTGGAAAGGAAGATGGCGACTCAGAGGGATCTTCTAGTAGCAGAACTAGTTCTCATTCCCGAAGAAAATGAAAGAAGTGAAAAGTCTCCAAGAGTCATAATCTCAAAGAATTCAAGAAGGCCAAACCACCCTCCTTCGACGGTGAAATAAAGAAGGGAGAGGAAGCAGAGGCCTGGCTACTTGGACTAAAGAAGTATTTCAGAGTCTGTGACTTCTCAGAAAACTTGAAGGCCAGAGTAGCCACCTTCAACCTGAATGGAAAGGTTTCCATTTGGTGGGAAGATCTTAAGAACATAAAAGGGATTCACGAAGAGGACCTGTCTTGGGAACGGTTTGAGAAATACTTCAGGAAGAAGTATCTGTCGGAAAAATATTTCGATGAAAAGACTAAAGAATTCTATGAACTCAAGCTGGGGCAATGCACCATTTAGGAATATGTCAGCAGATTCCTCGAATTACTGAGGTATGTACCCTATATAAAGGCAGAAAAGGCAAAGGTGCAATGCTTCATCAGTGGACTACCTAAGGACTACTAGAACAAAATTGAGTTCGATGAGCCGAAGACCATAGAAGATACTATCTGAAAGGAAAGATATTGTTATGAACAGCTTGGACGTCGAACAGAACCTCGTGAAGGCTGGAAGTAGAAAAATAATTCAGAATTTCAGAAAAAGGGGTTTAAGTCCCCAAGGTTTAAGAACTATAAAAATAACTCAAGGATGAGCTTCCCAACCCAAAGTGTACACCAGCAGAACTTTCCCTCCTTGGGCGGAAACAAACTTTCTAGGTCTGGCCCAGTGAAGACTGATAACCCAAAGAGAGAACCTTTGAAATGTTGGGGTTGTGAAGAAGAACATCTACTGAGGGACTGCCCGCACCGACAGCAGAACAACCGGAGGATATACAACGTTCAAGAAGCTACCACCATCAATGACGTGGCCAGGAGTGTGCCGCAAATTTATGCAGCCTTGGATAATAACCAAGCTGACCACCAAGCATCAGTGGTGGAAATCGAAGGTATGATCACCAACCATCTATTTTCTATTCTAATTGACCTCGGTTCAAATTTGATTTATATTACCCCTAAGGTTGTTGATAAATGTAAACTACAGTCACATAAAAATGCCAAGCCATGGTTGGTACAATTAGCCACTGGCACCAAAAGAAGGGTAGCGGAGGTCATACCAGCCTGCCAGTTCTTTATGGGCGAATTCCCCACCCAAGTTGTTGAAATAATGTAACTGCAAAGAGTATTCTTGTTATTATTGATATTTTATTTATAGGATCAATCCCCATTGTGGATTGATCATTTCGGATATTGTAATAGGACCAAATCCCTTTTGTGGATTGGTCAATAGACAATTATAATAGATAGAACAAGAAGTTGGCCCCAGCAGTTAATAAGAAGACCCAGAAATATAATAAAGGTGGGTTTACCCACCCAGATGAAGAATTCGGCCCTGCCAGTGAAGAGACACTTCACACGTGCCAGAACTTGTATAAATAAAGGAGGCTAGCGCCTCATTTGGAGATAACTCACTTGCTCAGTTTGAGAGACAAGTTCTGATTTGTTACTAGAAAAGGAGAGAGGGAGAAGAGTAGCACATCTTTTGGAGAGGACTATCTGTATTGGTTTGAGTTATCTCTTGACATTGTATTGGAAATTTATGATAAGGAAGTTTTTGTTGGGTTTTCTTCCCCTAGAGGGTTTCCCAGGATAAATGTTGTGTCTCTTGTGAATGTGTATTTCTCAGTGATCTTATTCTTATATTGTTGTTATCTATTGAATTACAAAGAACTATAATAATGGCATAAACATTAACATGGTATCAAAGCCACCCTGAAGGAAGCATATTTCGCAAGAAGAAAAACGTCACTGTTACCGTACCCAAAAATTAGGGTTTTTCAAAAGTAAAGATTTTCAGCTCCAAAACCACCTAGAAAGTTACATGCTCCCCCAAGGATCATTTTGGCACCTTGAGCACACCTTTTCAGTGGCTAGATCTCCTAGAAAGTGAAACCCTAGTTTCACAAAGTACCAGAAAACCAGAAAAATAGAGTACCAGAAGTACCAGAGTACCAGAAAACCAGAAGCACCAGTCCAGAAATCCGCAGATCAAGTTTGAGGGGGTAAAAGTTGGATTTTCGAAATTCTGACTACATTAGCATACTTGCCTCAGCTCAGTGCATCTATTCCCTGGATCAGAATTCCAAAATTTGAAGTTTGAGAAATTATGGTTTTCTCATAAAACCCTAAGTTGCAGTTGCAGTTTTAGAACCAGTTGCAATTGCGGCATCAGTTGCAGCCGTAAGACTAGTTGCAATCACCATTAAAAAATTTCTTAAGAGTTGGTAATGATTACCACTACTACCAGATGGAGCCACCACCTGCAAATGCTATCAGAGGTATGTACTCACATATGTTTAAATGGTTAAACTTTAAAGAGTATTTGCAAGAGAAGGGATCTCTTGCCATAGATCCAGAAGGATCTCAAGCTCCAACACATTCAGAGGAATGATGCAACCCAAGTGTGATTACTCTAATATGCATTTATTTGTCATGACATTATTAGTGTTGCATGTTGAAGTTGTGATCAAATTATTAGAAGGATTAAAAGTTGATCATAGAGCTTATCCTCTAACCTAACCTTTTGTCAAGATAGTGTATTGTCTTAGTACAGAAGACAGGTTGAAGAAATCACTCATCACTTGAGTGAAGGAGACCTGGAATAAAAGAAAGCACTCATTCTTGAGGACAAGGCTCCAGGTTTGATTAAATCAAGTTGATAAGATTCAAAGGAACACATGGCAAATTGATGACTATAGTTGAGATAGCATTCTTTGTAAAGTATTATACCTGATGGCATGTGAGCACATAGAGGTATATGC
>ML819711.1:60050-78781 GCA_009831015.1 Picea engelmannii | reverse complement strand
TCCTTATGCAAATAAGGACCAAATTTCTCATCATACAACACTATGCTTCAAACTCAACTATTTTTTTCCTTTGTTGAACCAAAAGATTCATTAGATTTGAATTATGGGATGCACAATGCTTCTGAATGTCATGGAAACTAACAAAGATTGACTAGAGAGATATATGGTTTCCCTGAAGTGTCTCCTCATGCCTTTGTAAATTCTTTGGATTTCTAGTAGATCCCTGGAATCCATATTGACAAAAAACATAGATAACAAATCCAAACAAAGATAGCGGATACTAGATCCAAGATATAAATAACATATGTCTATAGACCAATCATTGTATAATCTAAACCAGATACCACTAAGAAAAGAACTGAAAAATCACAGGAATGTTGAGCAAGAAGTCTAAACCCAGGGGTTGTGAATTATCTTCCCAAGCCCAACCTTCAAATGTTGTCACTAAAGAACAAATCCCAAAACCAAAGCCAAGAATGAAAACCCTAGAGAAACCTAGAAAATTCATCTAAAAACCCTTATTGAATAACTAAATCTAGAAGCTACTGAGAGAGGAATTGAAAAGTCCCAATATTTTTTAGGAAGGAATAATGCCCAAGGAATGGGAATTACCTTCCCAAGCCCCATCCCTTGGAGACAATCACTGAAGGACAATACCCAAAACCAAATTCATGTGTACAAAGCCTAGAGAAAATTGGATAGTTCCTCCCAACAACCAGACCATGGATAAAACAACCAAGGTGAAAAGAGAGTTTTACTTGAGCAATAAGGCCATTGAGCTTCCCAAGAATCATGAAACCAAGAAGGAAGAGAGATAGAGTAGGAACCTCCAACATGACAAGTAATCCAAGAAACCAAATCAAGCCAAGAATCTAGAAAAAAACATGTAAGCTATCTCTCAATTGTCGCAAATTCGTCTAGGTCATCTCTGTTAATATCCCACCTCACATGCAGTGGATAATAATGAAGGCAACAAAACTTAGTACGAGCGATAAATTATGCATGCCATAGATTGAGGTCTATATCCTTGCAAATCGTTTGCACATGCATAAATGTAATCCCTTTACATGTCAATCCATTTTTTTATTAAATGTGATGCTACGTGTCTTGAATAGCTATTTGCACATAAACATTAGGGGACATGAATAATATTAGACCCTCCATTTTTCATGAAAATTCCTTGTGCTAAACCATCACCTCATTTCCTAACTGATAAACAAACCCATTATGCTCTCTTAACACATGAAAAGATGAGATCCTTGACAGTGATTAAACAACTTGGTTGATTTGAGAGGCAATGAAGACCAACCTATTATCTCTTGGAGATGTTTGATGAATCAAGGTTTTTATAATAACTCCATAATCATGGATTATTATCGTTGATTCTATTATGGAACTAATCACTATAGATAAACCTTGTAGTCATGCATAAGCTTCAACCATGTTATTTGTTGAGACCCCAATTCCCTATGAAAATGATGTTTATAGTTTCCTTCAAAGTCAAAATTAACCCCTCGAATCCTGTTGTTGATATTAAGGTAGCCGTGGGAGGTATTAAACCTGCACATGTAACCCTGAAAAGAATAGAATATTCTAGGAAGCAAGAAGAAACCCTAAAGCATTGAACATATCCCTAGAAGACAAGTCAGCTAAAGAAAATAATTAATATTGAGTTTTTAGTCTCCAGAAAGAGAAGTTGGACCAGATAGCTAAGGAAGAGTAGTATAAATATAGGATTCTAGAGCTCATTTGGATACAAACAACTCACAACTGCATAAATTTAGTGCGCACTGTAGAAATTTAGCAAGTGCGCAAGTCTGGAGAGTAGTTGTAGTTGCAGCTACTGCAACTAGTATTTTTGGTTTTAGGCTTGGACTTTCTCTTGGTTATGGTTTGGACTTTATGCTTGGTACGCTAGCTCTAGAGAGTGGTACGCTACCTTGAATGGCTTTTGGACCTAGGGTTTGCTTCCAGAATTATTCTCTCTGTCAAGATTAAGGTGCTCGGGGATGGCTTCGGCCTTTGGTTGGGTGACAATATTGCTATATTGTCTATGGTTAAACGAGCATGCCTATTATTTCTAACAGGTTATGGGCCCACACTATCTTCAGACAGTTTAACCGCTGGAATATAGATTGGGAGGATTTCTCAGTTACAGTTGCAGTTGCAGTCAAAGTTTATGTTGTAGCAACAAAACCCTAACCCTCTTGTTAAGGCACCTTGAGTGAAGAGCTTGACCTAATTCTTGAATAGCCTAGTGCACCCTAGCCTAGCGCACCTCCTGATACCCTCAGCAAGCTAAGACATCAAGTTTGATTTTTTGGTCAAAGTCAATGGTTGACCAAGTCAAAGAAGTCATGACTTACTCTATGAAGTCAGAAAACAAGTTAGAAGGGGCTTCTAAATTCATAGCATGGAAGACAAGGATTGATCTCATCCTTTCCAAATATAAAGTGTTTGATATCATGAAAGGAAAGATCATGGAACCACAGTTTGAAGAAGGAAAAGAGAAGGAACCTCAAAACGTCATAGTTATGGAGAAGTTCAAGAACAATGACATCAATGCCATGAATATCATAGTGGACTATGTAAAAGACCACTTGATACCCTACATCTCTCATCTTAACTCATCTAAGAAGATGTATGATGCCCTAAGTAACCTCTTCTCAGTAAGAAACATTGGACAAGTAATGAGTCTGAAGAATGAGCTCTGTGACATGAAAATGAATGATGATGACAACATAACATAATACTTGGTAAGAATATCTCAGTTAAGAGATCAACTACAAGATATTGAAGAAATCATTTCAGAAAAGGAACTGGTAAATATAGTACTCAATGGCCTTCCCAAGGAATGCGATGCATTTTCCGCAAGCATGAACACAAGAAAGGAGTATCCCACATTTGAAGAACTTTGGACTTGTTGTGCACAAGAAGAATCAAGGATTAGCGCAAAAGAGAAATTCCAAAGGAAATATGATGATCAAACCTCACAACAAAGTTCAAGAAATTCAAGAATAAGATGAAGTTTGACTCAAGGAAGAAACCAAATCAAGAAAAGTATATGTCAAAAATACAACGCTTCAACTGTCGAAAATATGAATCACTGTCCTGAGTTAAAGAAAAGGAAGAAAACACATGAAGTAAAAATTGTCGAAGAAAAGGAACCCTCAAAGAAAGTCAAACACAATGAAGCAATATTTCTTCTTCTAAGTCAAGGTAACAATATTCTTCAAAGTTCTTGTACATACCATGTTTACATAGTTTTTGTACATACCATTTATATATATTTCTTAGAAGATAAGATGTTCAAGTGAAACAATACCTATGGAAGAATAACAAGATAAGGATTGCTATCATGATGACTACAAGTCAAGTAATACACATGAAAATATGAAGTATGTTGACAATCCTTGGTAACAATTCCTGTGGAAGCTATTATATAAGTAAAAAATGCCAGATAAGTCGAAATCATAATCAAACTTGAAGAGACCCAGAAGAAGTCAAAACAGAAAGAAGTCAACAATCAAGAAGAAATTAGAAAAAGACTTGTGACACTTTGCAGAAGGCAATAAGGATGCAAAATAATTATGAATGGAAGCATTGCAAGATTCAGAGGTTCTTCCAGAAGGAGGGAGGAGACTATGACAACAACTTGTTCCAGTAAACCAGATATACCTCTTGTAGTATCCATGGATTGGAATTTACAAGTAAAAGATTGTTCTTCCCAATAATGAAAGTGAGAAAAAAGCTATACCAGAAAGAGACCCATGTATGCAGATATGAGAAGACCTTGTATGGATTCAAACAACTTGATGCAAAGTATCTCATATACAACAAAAGTGTCGTGAAAACTTTCTATGACAGAGATAGTGTATCAGAATAGTTACTCGGAAGTCTTGGATGATGAATTGCTAATACATGGAAAACTCTCATGATGACAGAAGAAGTGCTACTTGGATATGTTTCAGTTTGAGCCTTGCCACAATTTCATGAGCTAGTAGGAAAAAAAGTGTTGAATTCAACCATGATATATTGTAATGATCAAAGTCAGAGTTATATGAATCCTTCAGAGAAAACTAGTGTTCCATGACAGACCAAAATACATTGATATCAAGCATTATATTCTCTGTGATGAAGTCCATAAAAGAGAAGTAGTTCTCCAATATATCTCCACAGATGAGCAGATAGTATATATTTTCGTAAATTCTCTATCCAAGATGAAAAATTTTCGTACTCAAGAAGCAAGTTGGGGATCATGGAGATGAATTCCTTATTGAAAAAGGAAGAGATTACTCCTAGGTTGGGAGGGAGCATTGATATGTTATTGATTTATGGTCAGTCATTTTTCAGTTTGAAAAATGTTCTAGGATGAGCATTTCCTTTCCAGTTTGGAAAGTAGCTTGAGATTTATGATGGATAGGTATTTTCCAGTTCGAAAAATGGTCTTGATCGGACAATCATTTTCGTAATGAAAATGGTCTGATAGATTGTTGATGTACCATAGACAGTGATTCCCCTTGTGTACAATGTGGGGGGATGGTCTAGGATAGTCATTATTCTTGGCAATCACTCTGATTAGTGGTCAAGTAGAATGGTCTTCCTCGTCGGGCAATAATTCTTTCAAAGTTCACAGTTGTGAGTAGTTTCGAAGAATGGTTTGTTTTGGAGGTTGGTGCAAGATAGTCATTTCCTTAGTGTTACACATTACTTTCAGCATCCCTATGACCGTTAATTATGTAAACATATTTGTTGCCTTTAGAGGGGTCAGTAGCCTGAGTTCCTGAAAAGAGAAGGGAGAAGAACTTTTCCTAAGAAAAGAAGTTGCATTTTCCTTTGTAAAAACCCTATAAAAAAGGAAGTTCGTAGGTTGCTATATAGGCAGGGTGTGAGAATGCCTGATTCTTGTAGGTTGCACCATAGCTGGGTTGCGAGATTTTTGCAGGTTGCTCTATAGACAAGGTGCGAGAATGCTTACACGTGGGAAAAACAAGTGTTTTCTCGAATCTTCTATAAGGAGAAACTTCCATGGTGAGGTGGCATCTAAATGGTGTGGATGTTGCTCGCTTTCATGATTTAGTGGGATCATCCTAACCTCCTCACCTTATCCTCTTCAACTTATGAAAGGAGAGGAGATCTCATGGAGAAAGTTAGCTTATGAGATTTTGGGATTAGCTAAGTTGGATTTGGCTTGGAATTATCAACTTGGTTAGAGTGGTTTTGAGTTTTGCCTTTGTCAAGATAGATTGTGAATATTATCAGATCTGTGCTCTCAAAACTCTTGGAGTGGAAGTGTGTGGGGAATGAAGGACAGTTGGAAGGGACCTTACCACATCAAGGCCATGGTTGTAATCTCTCTTTCACATTTAAAATGATATAGTAATATGATTCTTTCCTTATAAAGATTGTTGTGTTTTATTGTATGATTCCTTGATCACATACATAGGTTTATATTGAATTTATGCTATTACTATCACTTTGATTGGTTGTGTTATTTTGTAGGATCATCATTGTATGAGTGTTGGAACGGAGCTAGGATGGCGATGGCGAGAGGAAGCGACGTTTAAATGGTATGTCACCTATCCCTTTTTAGTTAGTAAATTCAATATTTAAAACTTAAGGAAAGCGTCATGTTCTGGTGTGTTTTGTTCTAGATCTAGGTGGATCTAGGGAGATCAGTTAGTGTCTGCACCTATCAATTTGTCTGATAAAAAAATTGGCGACTCCACTGGGGAATGGATTGTTTCCTAGTTAGTCTAGTTTCCCTTCCTTTGATTTCTTGTTTTCTGGTTTTTGAGTCTGTGGGACATCCATCCAGACTCTCTAGATCTAGAGGTTCACTTAGATTCCATGTCCTTTTTCAAAATTTTCTTTGATTACAGGCATTCTCACACTGTACCTCTCTACAGCCTGTGAAAACCATTGATTTTTGCACCCTGCTGTTAGATCCAGTGTGAACTTCTCGCACCCTACCATTGTCTAGCCTATGAGAATACCTAATTCTCGCACCCGACCAGTGTCCAGCCTATGAGAATACCTAATTCTCACACCCTACCAGTGTCTAGCCTGCAAGAATACCTAATTCTCGCACTGTACCCTACTGCTAGGTTGCGAACTTGTTTGTAAACTTTTTTGGATTGGGTCTTGTCATCTTGTGATGACCCAGTTTTTCTTTGATCAGCTAGATTGAACTTTTGGACCTTATATTGATCTGTTTATAGTCTGCTTGACATTGTTTGAGTTTCTTTTAGCCATCTTTTCTTTGTTTGGTTTTGATGGATTGGTCTCTTTCCTTGAGTGTATTTCAATTACCAAGTGTGTGTTTTCTTTAGAATTGTTTAGGGAAAGATCAGATTTCTTCTGAATAGTTCACTTTAAAAGAAAACTTTTAGTTTTGGGTTTCTTTGTTTTAACAAAGTTCATTATTTCTTTTAGTGAAATTTTTGAAACAAAAGATTTAATTTCTTGCTTTATATTAGATTGGAAGCATCCTTGCATTTGAAGTGGCGAAATTGCATGATTCTTGACATTTTTTGGTCTTAAATTCTGAAAATTCCCTCCCCTCATGGTCGGGGGGGGCCATGAATCGTGCATTGGTGTACAATACCTTTTTCTCATTTCTTGAGAATCTTGATATTGATGAGTTTTAAGATTTTGGGACATTGTGCATCTGGGAATGATAAATGTTTTCTCCTTCTCGTAGCATAGCTTTCATCGAAATGAAAAGATTGCATCTTCATCTCTTTGCATAAATTTCGAGTCGGTCAAAACACCATATTGTTCATGCCATTTTCCTTTTGAGTAACAATAGCCATAAAATAAAGTGCTTATAAAAATTGATTAGACATTTTTATCTTTTATGGTAGCAAACCTACATTAGATTAGTTGTAGGGATTTGGAATAGGTGTGAAAGATAACTTTCCAAAGTTCCAAACAAACATAGAATATTGAGTTAGGAAGCGTTTAAATCCACTTATTACATTTTGTCCTAGGAATCCCTTCTAACACAAGGGTCAATCACGAGGTCGCATTGAGACTGGCAGAGTTACTCACCCTCCTTTGTCGGTCTTGGTGTAGATATTATGTGTATTATGGGGGTCGCTTGAGAGGTATACCCACAATGATGAGTGGAAGCCTTTCAAGTTGATTTCGGGCTAGATACCCTACCCTTGCGCATGGATCGGACTATCGACTATTTCCCCAGGAATCACTGTAGTAATTGGTAACCTTAGTGGCCTATCTCTCTAGGTTCATTACACAAGGTGACTCTGGAGGGGCAAGTCTTCACAGTACCTAGAATCGACGTTGGCCAAACTCACTCGGTCTCCTTGGAGGGTATACCCACGATTATGTGTGGTAGCTTGCACCAGGGTGTAAGTCCGTTAAGAAGGTCATCAACGTAACTTTTCCACCCGCTCTATCTCAGCCCCTTCTTACATTGTTCCTGGGACGTTGGATTTCATCACCAACTAGTGTGCTCATTGTGAGAAGGTTTTGTTTGTTTTCTTGCTTCCTAGATTTTTAGTGTGTGTTGTTTGTTTTCCCTAGCAGACTCTAGGTTGGATTTATTTAATGGCGTCAATTCCTAGAATGACCAATGAAGGAACCCCTACTCCAGGGGAACCTTTTGTTTTTCCTTCTTATGGAAATATTGGTCCTCCTCACATCGCTACTTTGAGCCTTCCAGGTCTCACTATTGGATTACCGGTATTGCTGTTTTCCACTCAGGTAATCCCGAATGCAATTAGTGCTTCATTCATGAGCACTTCCCCCCAAGAGCATCAACCTCATGTTGATCCTTCACCTTCTTCACCAGTAAGGTCTTCTTCACCTTCTTCACTTGCAAGGTTGCCTTCCTTTTCATCTTCTTCATTAGGTGAAAGTTCTGAAGCTAGTAACCTAGTGAATAAGAAGAAGAAGAAAAGAAAGATTAAGAAGAAGAAAGATAAGCGAGGGTCAAAACCTTCAACCACTGTCAAACATGTTGGAAAACAACTAGTTACTGTTAATCGTGATGGGAATGTTGATGATGTCAAGATCACCCAAACAACTCATAAGACCAAGTACCCTTGCAGGCTTTGTAAGGGTAGCCATCTTCTTAAGGATTGCCCTGGTCTATCCAAGGTTATAGAAGTATGGTCTATGCACCCTCACCAACCCATATCGTCAGCCTCTAAACAACATGCTGATGATCTCTCATCAACTAGCCATGATACCATTGGGAAGAAGAAAAGTAGAGTCGATTTCTCGTGTATGTTATGCAAAGTGAGTCATCTAACTCACCTTTGCCCTCATATGGATGAAGCCTCAAAATTCCTGGAAGACATGACTGTTTCACATCCTCAACTTCCAGTTGCTTATCGCAAGCTTTCTCTCAACCCACCTGTAGTTGATGGAATGATCAATCTGGTTCCCCCGTTGGTCAGTCCGGTTGATCAAGTGGTCAATCTAGTCACATCTTTGGTTGAACCAATAGACCAAGTGGTCGATCCGATCCCATCTTCAGTCAATCCCACTCTCCCTTTAGAGAGTGTTAACAAAGTGGTTGACCCGATCCCATCCTCGGTCGATCCCACTCTCCCGTTAGAGACTAAAACTAAAGAAGCCCTCCTCAACCCGCGGGTCGGAAGGTCACGCACACAGGATCTTTCCCACTTACACGGGCCTGAAGAGCTCTCGGAATTGGCTCCTCTATTTCACTTTCGGGAAATATGCACCCACAATCGACTCATGAAATTCCCCCTTTTACTTCGAGAGATTGGACCTCGCACTTTCGCGAATCCAGTGGTCAAGCGTCTTATCTCTTAATCTCCGAAAACCCGAAAACAGTCAACGCTGACCCTTCCTCTCCTTGTTTCGGATTCCTCCTTATCATGTTTTTGAGAGTTGCAATGTCGAGCAACTTGTTCCCTCGATTCCCGAAACCCGATTTAACGAAACGCCAATGCGCTCGTAAGCTTTGACTTTTCAATGACCTTTCACTCCATCGGAACTTCGGACTTCACGATATTGTGAATCCTAATGCAAGGAATTCGGAACTTCACTCCACGAAACCCCGAAATGGTCAACTGAATTGACTTCCTTTGTTGCAAGTGTGCCACCTATCCACCCTGCTGGTTCTATGGCCCACACGATCCTCTCATTCCTTTGGGAGATTGCGTTTCATGATTTCGCGATTCCCATTGCAAATATTTTGGGAGATCGTCTTTCCTGATGCAGGAGCATCTCAAGCGAGCCAGCGTGGAGACAACGAACAACTGGAAAAGCACCCAGCACAAATTTTGAAAACGTTTTGAAGTATTAATGAAGTTTCCAAGTGGAGGCACACTTGTATAATGTAAACAGACCTTGAGCAATCCGCTCTCGTCCTTAGCAGGTAGAAGGCATTTATAGTAGTTAATGCAAGTAGATAGAATTGAATGTTAGATTAGACAGTTTTAGAGCGCAAGAGGGAAACAGGATATAGACACCCTCATTATGTATTTTAACATTAGGTGAGAAGAGAATCAAAGATTTGTAGTGAGAATTCCATGTATAGAAGTTTTGGATTAATACAAAGAAGGTTTTGATTCAGACTCATGGTGTTCAAATATTCTCTGTGTATGCATCTTTGAATGTTATTCTCATGAATGTTTACTCTTTCTGTCATGCAATTTCGTTTATGCTATGAATGAATGATTTCTTGTTGAATATCTGAAATCTGAGAGAGAGAGAGGATAATGGAATGAGTTTCAATTGTTTCTCTATCTGAGCAAGAGTTCCTACAAGGAGTGCAGTTGAATTGTCCACAAGGAGTGCATTGACAAAGGTTTCAAAGTTTTGTCTCTAAAAGTTCAGATAGAGTAGCTTTTGTTCTCATTCACTCAGGAGTGTAGTTAGGCACAGGAGCCATGCAAGGAATGTGTAGGCCGAGTGAAGTCTCAGAGTTGTGGACCTGAGCAAAGTATTGAGAGACTGCTACTACAAGTGTGTACAGAGTCAAAGGATTTTAACACTTGGAAGTGTTTGAAAGTCTACCGCAAAGAGTGTGAGCAGGAGTTTTTTGTAAGACTTGAAGTCATGAGAAAGCTCAGAAGGATTTGAACCTTCGAAGGGGTCGAAGGAAGGCAAGAAGTTAAGGTACCTTGAAAATCTGAAGGAAGGTGTAGCGACATGGGACCGCAAGAGGACAAGTTCCGTGGAGAGAGATACCTTGTTTAGTTTGTGCAGAGGTTCTCAGAGGAAGAATGGACGGTCGAAATTCTCTGTGGAGAATTCGCGAAGTCCCGTGAGTCATCAAATCTCATGGAAGATCAGGGGAGATACGGCGAGTATTCCCAAAGGTTCTAAGCTCACAAGGAGTAGAGCCATAGATCCAAGCTACATGAGCCATTTTATTTACCTGTGAACTTCTATTTCGGGACTTCCACCCATGAAAACCTGAAATAGAAGTTCACGGGTAAATCCAACGGCTCCTGTGGCTTGGATATACGGCTCTACTCCTCCTGAGCTTAGAGCCTTTGGGAATACTCATCATATCTCCCCTTATCTTCCATGAGATCTGACGGCTCATGGGACTTCACAAATTCTCCACAGAGAATTACGACCGTCCATTCTTCCTCTGAGAACCTCTGCACAAACTAAACATGGTATCTCTCTCCATGGAACTTGTCCTCCTGCGGTCCCACGTCGCTACACCTTCCTTCAGATTTTCAAGGTACCTTATCTTCTTGCCTTCCTTCGACCCCTTCGAAGGTTCAAATCCTTCTGAGCTTTCTCACGACTTCAAGTATTACAGAAAGCTCCTACTCGCGCTCCTTGCGACTGACTTTCAAACACTTCCAAGTGTTGAAATCCTTTGACTCTGTACACACCTGCAGCAACAGTCTCTCAATACTTTGCTCAAGTCCACAACTCTGAGACTTCACTCGGCTTGCGCACTCCTTGCACGGCTCCTGTGCCTAACTGCACTTCTAAGTGAATGAAAACAAAAGCTACTCTATCTAAACTTTCAGAGATAAAACTCTGAACCCTTTGTCAACGCACTCCTTGCGAACAATTCAACTGCACTCCTTGCAGGAACTCTTGCTTAGATAGAGAAACAATTGAAACTCATTCCATTATCCTCTCTCTCTCTCACATTTCAGATATTCAACAAGAAATCATTCATTCATAGCATAAACGAAATTGCATGACAGAAAGAGTAAACATTCATGAGCATAGCATTCAAAGATGCATACATAGAGAATATTTGAACACCATGAGTCTGAATCAAAACCTTCTTTGTATTAATCCAGAACTTTTGTACATGGAATTCTCACTACAGCTCTCTGCTTCTCTTCTCATCTAATGTCCTGTTTCCCTCTTGCGCTCTAAAACTATCTAATATAACATCCAATTCTATCTACTTGCATTAACTACTATAAATGCCTTCTACCTACTAAGGACGAGAGCAGATTGCTCAAGGTCCGTTTACATTATACAAGTGTGCCTCTACTTGGCAACTTCATTAATACTTCAAAACATTTTCAAAATTTGTGTTGGGTGCTTTTCCAGTTGTCCGTTGTCTCCACGCTGGCTCGCTTGAGATGCTCCTGCATCATACTCCCTGGCTTGAAAATTTTCATGGGCTCCTGTCCATGAGCTCACGCACGGTCTATCCATGCCTCTAGATCTCTACTTCGTTCTCCCAGCTGGCATCTTCAACTGGATGGCCTTTCCACTTGACCAAATATTCAAAGTATTGCTTTCGCATGGGCTTCTTGCTCACTCTTCTATCCAGTATGCACTCCATCTGCGGCTTTTTTGCAACTGGCATTTGTTTTGTCCATTAGATTGTTGGTTGTTCATTTGCTGCTTCTGTTTCCTCAGCTTTATATGGGTACAAATCTGAGATATTGAATATCGAATAAATTTCGATCCCATCGAGTAATTCAATCTCGTAAGCATTTGCCCCAAATTTCTTCAAGACCTTACATTGTCTGATTTTCTTCATTTTCAGTTTATTATATGTTCCTCTCGGGAACCTTTCCTTTCTCAAATGTGACAGAATCAAATCACCAACCTCAAATTGAAGTTGTCTCCTGTGTTGATCTTCTCTATGCTTATACTCCTTGCTTGAATTCTGCAATCGCTCCTTCACTTGGCTGTGAAGTTCCTTCATCGCCTCTGCGAAATCTTTTGCACTAGCGCTCCTAGTCGCAATCTGTTTTGAATCTCTCAGCTCAGAAATTCCTCTCGGCTGCATGCCATAGACAATCTGAAATGGACTTTGCCCTGTGCTTCTGTTAACAAAGTCGTTATAAGAAAATTCCTCCTGTGGTAATATGTGGTCCCATTAGCTGTGGTGTTATATCACCAAGCTCCTCAGCAAGTCTCCCAGACTTATGTTTACCACTTCTGTTTGTCCATCTGTCTAAGGATGATAAGCTGAACTAAACGACAAGTTAGTCCCCAAATTCTTCCATAAGGTCCTCCAAAAGTGTCCTATGAACTTAGTGTCTCGATCCAAAACTATGCTTCTTGGAAATCCATGAAGTCGAATGACTTCTTTGAAAAACAAATTCGCAATGTGAGTTGCATCACTGGTTTTCTGACATGGAATGAAGTGTTCCATCTTGGAAAATCTATCCACCACCACAAAGATTGAGTCAAATCCTCTTTGTGTTCTTGGCAAACCCAATATGAAATCCATGCTGATTGCATCCCATGGCTTCTCAGGTATGGGCAATGGTTGATAAAACCCTGCATTCTGTCTCCTTCCCTTCGAATGCTGGCAAATTCTGCATCTGTCCACGAATCTCTTGACGTCTTCTCGCATTCCCGGCCAAAAATATGACTCATTCAACTTTGTGAACGTCTTGTCGTGACCAAAGTGCCCGGCCAATCCTCCATTGTGTTTCTCTTTCAGTAATTTCTCCCTCATGGAGCATTTCGGAATACACAGCTGATTAACTTTAAACAATAATCCTTCCTGGATCATGTATTTTGTCCATTGGCTTCTATCTCTGAGAATTGGATTCTCAATTGCTTCATATACTTATTTAAAATCTGGATCATTTCTGTACATGTCCCTGAGATCATCAAAACCCAACGTTTTGACTTTGAACTCCTGCAATAGCAAACATTTCCTGCTCAAAGCGTCAGCAACTTTATTAGCAGTACCAGAAATATGTTTAATCAAAAAAGTGAAATTTTGCATTTATTCCACCCATTTGACATGTCTTTGATTCAACTTCTCCTGTTGAGTCACAAACTGTAGTGCATGATTGTCACTGTATAAGACAAATTCCTTCGGGATTAAGTAATGTCTCCATTTCTTCAGTGCATGTATGATAGCATAGAACTCCTTGTCATAAGTGGAGTATTTCACTTTCGCTTCATTCAGCTTCTCACTGAAGTATGCTATCGGCCTGTCTTCTTGACTTAAGACTGCCCCTATTGCAAACCCAGTTGCATCGCATTTCACTGGAAATGTCTTTTGAAAATCCGGCAACACTAGAATTGGTTGTTCCGTGATTTTCCTCTTCAACAGACTAAAACTCTTCTCAGCTTCTTTTGTCCAGTCAAAAGACTTGTGTCTTTTCTTCACTGTATCCATCATCGGTGCACTAATTCCACTGAAATTTCTGATGAACTTTCGGTAGAAACTAGCTAATCCGTGAAAACTTCTCACCTCAAATATGTTTTTCAGTGATGGCCAATTCTTGATTACCTCCACCTTATCTGGATCCATCCTCAACTCATCTGCAAAAATAAATTATAACAAACCCCAGATAAATGAGCTTCGTCTTCATGAATGAGGATTTCTTCATATTTATCAATAGCTTCTCCTGCTGTAGCCTCTGCATCACTGTAGCCAAATGTCTCAGATGCTCTGCCATTGTTTTACTGAAAATCAGTATGTCATCTAGATACACAATGACAAATTTTCCGATGAACTCCCTCAGGACTTCGTTCACCAGCCTCATGAAATTACTTCGCGCGTTTGTTAAGCCAAATGGCATAACAAGCCATTCATACAATCCTTCGTTGGTTTTGAATGTTGTCTTCCATTCATCACCTTCTCTCATACGGATTTGATGATAACCGCTTTTCAAATCAATCTTCGAAAAGAATTTTGCTCCACTCAAGCAATCCATCAGATCATCCATCCTTGGCAATGGAAATATGTACCTTATGGTTATCTTGTTGATCACCCTCTAGTCAGTACACATCCTCCAGCCTTTGTCTTTCTTCGGGCTGAGTACTGTTGGAACAGCACACAGACTCAAGCTTTACCTGACCAATCCTTTGTCCAACAAATCCTGGACTTGTCTTTTGACCTCTTCATTCTCCTGCGGCATCAATCTATACGTGGATTTTTTTGGCAAACTAGCTCCTGGTATGAGATCAATATGATGACTCACACTTCTGATTGGTGGCAACGAACGAGGTAGTTCATCCACTACTATGTCAGCGAACTCTTCCAGTAGTTCCTGAATTTCTTCTGGTAAATCATCTACCCTTGTGCTGGTCAAAACAATTTTTGGTTTCCTGACCACAATGAATTGTGGTTCTTCTTTCTTCTTAACCTCTGTAAGAAGTTCCTTCCCACTCATGAGAAGTACAGTGTTTCTTACTTCAGGTTTCACTTCCTTATCCTTGATTGGAAGCAACATGTGAGTCCTCCCATTCTTCTCTAGGGTGTATGTGTTCATTCTCCCATCATGAATCACATTCTTGTCATATTGCCATGGTCTACCTAGCAATAGATGACAAACATCCATGGGAATAACATCACAGAGTATCTTATCATTATATCCTCCTATCTTGAATTCAACTAAACATTGTTTAGTGACAGTTACCTGATGTCCTTTTTGTAGCAATGAAACTCTGTATGGGCTTGGATGATCAATCGTCTCCAGCTCCAGTTTTTCTACCATCTCTGTAGAAACGAGATTATCTGTGCTACCACTATCCACAATGACCTTGCATACCCTGTCCCTGGTCTTGCAAGTAGTCCGGAAAAGTCTGTTTCTTTGGACTGAACTCTCCACCTCCTTTTCTGGTGTTAAAAGTGCTTTTTACATCATCAGCGATCTTCCGCCTTCAGCATCTTCTGCCTCAACATCTCGCCTCTGTGCTTCAATGATGTGAGTCTCTCCTCCTTCTTTCTTTTTATCTGGACACTTGTAAGACTTGTGCCCATTATTTCCACATGTGAAGCAGGTTATCACTCCATCTCTTCCTCTTCCTCTACCTCTAGTACGAGGAAAAACATTATTATCAACATAATCCCCTCTTTGTTCGGTATTCTGCCCTCGATGTGAGGTTCCACCTCTCTCAGTTTGAGTTTGAGGTTTCTTCCAGTCCTCCTTGGGCTTTTGATTTTTATCCTGGGCAACTGATTTGCCTCTGGGCTGACTTCTACCTCGGCCTCTTTGACCCTACTTTCGGCTCAGCTTCTCTTAAGCCTTTAGAGCCATCTGATAAGCATCTTCCACCGTTCGGATGGTTACCATGCTCATCTCATCCTGAATGTCGTATCTCAGGCCATTCATGTATCTGGCAACCTTTTTATCATCTATTTCCCGATGACCTGCCCTGATGTTCAGCCTGTAGAATTCTTCAGTGTATTCTTTCACTGTCATTAGCTTATGTCTCAAGTTTTGCATTCTCCTGAACAGAGTAATTTGATAATCTCTGGGGATGAATTTCGCCATCATCTTCACGATCATTCTATCCCGACTTTTGATCTTTTGCTTACCCTTGCAGTGTCTATCAGCTTGTAGCTCATCCCACCACAATGCTGCATGTCCCTTTAATCTTGTGACAGCATGTTTGACCTTCTTGTCCTCTTCGACATCTTCATAGTCAAACTATGTGTCCAGAGCTCTAATCCAGTCTAGAAGCTCCTCTGCATCCAGATTTCCCTCATAAACTGGAATGTCCATTTTTGCTCTTGCACCCATTCTTACAATAGCTCTAATCAAATGTTCGTTTGCGGCATCTTCGGCTGCAACTTCCTTCCTTTCATGTTCAGCCTCAATTTCACTTTCAGAATCACTAAGATCCCCCAGCACTGACTGTACACCTTTGTGTAGTCTCCATGCCTTCGAGTCTGGCTCGTAGATCATGCATCTCTCTCTCCATAGCTAGATCAGTCATCTTCCTACCCCTTCTTCGCGACATTTCCCTATCCTCTGGTGGATCGGGTGTTTGCATGTCCCTTCTCCTTGGCGGCATGGTAAATTCTCCTTTTCTCTGCTACAAAAAGAAAAGAACCTTTCTGAGCTCTGATACCAAACCTAAAGAATCCCTCCTCAACCCGTGGGTCGAAAGGTCACACACACAGGATCTTTCCCACTTACACGAGCCCGAAGAGCTCTCTGAATTGGATCCTCTATTTCCCTTTCGGGAAATCTGCACCCACAATCGACTCGTGAAATTCCCCCTTTTACTTTGGGAGATCGGACTTCTCACTTTCACGAATCCGGTGGTCAAGCGTCTTATCTCTCAATCTATGAAAACCCAAAAATAGTCAACGCTGACCCTTCCTCTCCCTGTTTCAGACTCCTCCTTATCGTGTTTTCGGGAGTTGCAATGTCGAGCAACTTGTTCCCTCGATTCCTGAAACCTGATTTACTGAAATTCCAATGTGCTCATAATCTTTGACTTTTCAACGGCCTTTCACTCCATCGGAACTTTGGACTTCACGATATCATGAATCCTAATGCAAGGAATTCGGAACTTCACTCCACGAAACCCTGAAATGGTCAACTGAATTGACTTCCTTTGTCGTGAGTGTGCCACCTGTCCACCCTGCTAGTTTTGTGGCCCACACGATCCTCTTGTTCCTTCGAGAGATCACGTTTTGTGATTTCGCGATTCCTGTTGAAAAAATTTCGGGACTCTTACCCGCGAAAACCTGAAATAGAAGTTCACGGGTAAATCCAATGGCTCCTGTGGCTTGGATCTATGGCTCTACTCCTCCTGATCTTAGAACCTTTGGGAATACTCATTGTATCTCCCCTGATCTTCCGTGAGATCTGAAGGTTCATGGGACTTCGTGAATTCTCCACAGAGAATTCCGACCGTTCGTTCTTCCTCTGAGAACCTCTACACAAACTAAACAAGGTATCTCTCTCCGCAGAACTTGTCCTCCTGCGGTCCAACGTCGCTACACCTTCCTTTAGATTTTCAAGGTACCTTAGCTTCTTGCCTTCCTTTGACCCCTTCGAAGGTTCAAATCCTTCTAAGCTTTCTCACGACTTCAAGTCTTACAGAAAACTCCTGCTCACACTCCTTGTGGCAGACTTTCAAACACTTCCAAGTGTTGAAATCCTTTGACTTTGTACACACCTGCAGCAATAGTCTCTCAATACTTTGCTCAGGTCCACAACTCTGAGACTTCACTCGGCCTGCGCATCCCTTACACGGCTCCTGTGCCTAACTGCACTTCTGAGTGAATGAGAACAAAAGCTACTCTATCTGAACTTTCAGAGACAAAACTCTGAACCCTTTGTCAACGCACTCCTTACAGACAATTCAACTGCACTCCTTGCAGGAACTCTTGCTCAGATAGAGAAACAATTGAAACTCATTCCATTACCCTCTCTCTCTCTCAGATTTCATATATTCAACAAGAAATCATTCATTCATAGCATAAAAGCAATTGCATGATAGAAAGAGTAAACATTCATGAGAATAACATTCAAAGATGCATACACAGAGAATATTTGAACACCATGAGTCTGAATCAAAACCTTCTTTGTATTAATCCAGAACTTTTGTACATGGAATTCTCACTATAGCTCTCTGCTTCTCTTCTCACCTAATGTTACAATACACAATGAGGGTGTCTATATCATGTTTCCCTCTTGCGCTCTAAAACTGTCAAATCTAACATTCAATTTTATCTACTTGCATTAACTACTATAAATGCCTTCTACCTACTAAGGACGAGAGCAGATCGCTCAAGGTCCATTTACATTATACAAGTGTGCCTCCACTTGGAAAATTCATTAATACTTCAAAACGTTTTCAAAATTTGTGTTGGGTGCTTTTCCAGCTGTCCGGTGTCTCCACGTTGGCTCGCTTGAGATGCTCATACATCAGAAACCCAAGCGGTTGATCTATTTCCACCTGTTGACCCCATTCTCCCTTTGGAGAATGAAACCCAAGTGATCAATCTGATCTCTCCATCGGTCGATCCTACTCTCTCGCTAGAGAGTAAACCCGATACTGCCCACGTTTTTCTCGTTGATACAGAATCTCCCATGCTGAGGGGTATTCCTCCTTCTCCCATGAAACCCCCTCCAAGTAATGGGCCATCCTTTTTAATTGGGGTGTGCTAATTGCACCTCGCCTTCCCTCTCACATTCCTTTCCATATTACAGTGCAAGTTTGTGGGGTCAGGGCATTCCTTAGACGTTGATAGATGAAGGTGCGTCAGTTATCATTTTGTCCTCTTTTTCTTGGAAAGCATTGGGTTGTCCTCAGCTTGCCCCGATTACGCAAAATTTGTTAGCTTTTAACAGAAGAACCAATCAACCTTTAGGGACCCTTCCTTAGTTTCCTGTAACTTTGGGAGGGAAAACTGTATTTATTGACATCATGGTAGTCCAAGACCCCTTGGATTTTGCTTTACTCCTTGGGCGAGATTATGTCTATGTCATGAAAGCTATTGTGTCTACTCTTTTTCGTGTGATATCTTTCCCTCACAATGGACGGTTTGTGACTCTTGATCAACTTTCATTCATTAACCCCGC
>ML819711.1:32712-48704 GCA_009831015.1 Picea engelmannii | reverse complement strand
TGATCAAACTTAATATTGATGAATAAAGGAATGAAATCCCTGATCTTAGTCATCCAGCCCATAAGAGAAGTTACATGTAAATTTTTGTTGTAATTTAACCAATCTATCACAATCTTTGAATCCCCCAGAACATGAAGGTGATCGATATCCAGCCGAAGTGCTAAGGATAAGGAGGCCCATACCCCAAGAAGTTTCGCCCTGGTGTTTGTGCTCATCCCACAATTGAAGGTCCACCTGTAAATCGTATTTCTCGAGGTCTTTATGATGCCTCCTGAACCACTATGAATACCATTTTTCTATGCAGCACCATCTAACCAACAACAAGAATCCAAAGTAATGTCTAGAGTCTTCTTGATCCCGTTGAGCATTCGTTTTTGTAAAGTTTGTCCGCTGGTAAAATTCACCATCCCTATGATTTGGATGCTAACACCTTGTACAAAAGGGGAACAACTCTCAAATATACACCTATTTCTTTCCATCCATATGTACTAGCAGACCACTGAAGGTAAAGTAGTGTATACTTTTTCCCGCTTCAGCCAATTTTCAAAGTAGTTGATTAATGAAAAACCTCCCCAAGTAGAAACAAGACTAAAAACAGAATGCAGAATTTGCCATGGATGTAGGGTAAATGGGAAGTTTGTAAATAAGCATAAAATGGTCTCCTCATCCCTGTAGCAGAGTGAGCAAATGCTCAGACCTTTCCAACCTCTTTTCCATAATGAATCCCAGGTAAGGATTTTTTTTTTCCAAAGTCAACCAGGTGAACAGTTTAATCTTATATGCTAAGTCCCAAGTCCACATCTGTCTTCGCCATAATGCAATACGATGTGGCCAGAATTTATTTGCCATGACATTATAAACATTTTTAACTGTGAGTAGGCCCGACTGGTCACCACCAGTCCAAATTAAGGTATCTTCTCTAGACTGCAACTGGACACCCGAATCAATAAGAGCCTTTACAAAAGTTTTCCATTCAGTAGCCACAAGACCTGTGAGTCTCAAATCCTCGTTGGTTCTCCACTAATCAGTAATAAATCCCTAGGATGATTGTGCCTTTGCTTGGCACAGGTAGCGAATATGAAAATTTATTAAAGCCAACAGGAGATCCCGAGAGAGTAATGAAATGTTACCAATGCCCAAAATCTTATCCAATCTGATTAGTACAAAACAACCATTTCTGGGCTTCCAACTCAGCCAATGTGATGAGGGGCAACGATTTCATCAATTTTTTCCAAATGTGTGAGGCCGAAGGTTGTAAAACCAAAGTTGTTCTAAGCCAAAGAGCCATTGAGGTGTGTGGGAGATATTTGTCTTTAATCACCCGATGTCAGATCCCTTCTTTCATCAAGGCACACCAAAGAGAGTTTGCTGCTAAAGCACGGTTGAAAATGAAGAGGTTCCTGAGTCCCCAACTTCCTAAGTGTTTTAGATTTTCAATTCTCTCCCAGCTGCAAAGATGAATATCATGTTCTTTACGACCACAAGTCCAAAGAAAATCAAAGATCAATTTACGAATCTTTTTTAGGACAGCAACAGGGACCACCACAAGGGCCATCGAAAAAACCGATTGGGTTTCCAATACTGCCTTTGCTAAAGTGCAACAACCTCCTAGTGTTAGCCAATGGTTACACCAATGCTTTATCCTTTGTTTAAACTTAATGATAAGCCATCTCCAATCTTGAAAGGAGTTTTTCTCAACGTTTATGAAATACCCCAAATACCTAAAGCCCACTGCCAACTCCATATAATTAGAAGGAAAAATATCCTTAAATCTCACTACATCTGCACCTTGTAACCCTGCATGATGGAATGTGGATTTGTTATGATTGAATTTTAATCTCGAGGAACTACAGAATTGTTCCATGTGGTTTTAATCATCAACCATTCTTCAATTGTTGCCTGTGTCATGATAAGTATATCATCAACAAAAATAATATGTAAAATTTGTATGACTCTGGAGACCTTGACCCCAGTCACATCCCCACCTCTTTCCCTCTTTTCAGTAAAATACTAAGGCTTTCCATAATAAGGATAAACAATAAGGGCGAGAGAGGGCACCCTTGTTGAAGTCCACATTCACTGTTGAAAAATGGAGAGGTCTCACCATTTATCGACACTGCAAATGATGCACTAACAACACAGCTCATGATCCAATTTATATAAGTATTATTGAATCATGTTTGTACAAGAATTAGACGAAGAAAATCCCAATTTACACAGTCATATGATTTTTTTCAAATTCAATTTTAATAAAAGTGTTTTTTGTTTTTTTTTATTTGATGATGTGTAAACATTCTTGCGTTGTCCCAATGGTGTCCAGGATCTGTCTGCCCTTCAAGAAACCCAATTGTTCAACCGAAAAATCCCTCGAGAGGATAGGTTTGATTCTATTAGCAATCACCTTGGAAATCAACTTATAACATAGATTACAAAGTGAAATGGGTCTAAAATCCCTGAAACTCCAAGGGGAATTCTCCTTGGGAATCAATGCCAAGAAGGTAGAATTTAGAGATCTTTGTATCTTACCTCTGGTTCTGGAATCTTCAACCAGTTCCAACAAATCATCACCTACCACTTCAAAAAAAAGAGTGAAAAACTCAACAGTCCATCCATCTGGGCCCGGACTTTTATCTTTGGAAAATAAGCTTAAGATATCCCAAATCTCATGCTTTGTGATAGGTCTTTCAATGTACACATTATCTTCCATAGTTACAAAACGTTGGAATAATCTGGCTAAGTTTACTTGTTCCACCAGTGCACTAGAAGATTATGTAACATACAATTGTTTAAAATATCTAGAGGCCTCTTTTTTTAAAGCCTCTTGTCCTTTTAAGATCTGACCAGAGTCATCATTTATCTCCCATATATGTTTCTGATTCCTTCTTGCACTGGAAAACTTGTGAAAACAATTTGTATTCCGATCACCACACTTTAGCCACATAGCTCGGCTTTTTTGTCTCCAGTATTCCTCTTCAAGTAAAAGGATATTATTACGTTCAATTTCTAAATCTTTCAAGTGTAAGGCTAAAGTAGTGTCCATCCCATCTCTTGACAGACCAGAATATCCCACCTTGATTTCCTCCTTCAAAGTTTCCAGCATATGTAACTTTTCAGGTCGTCTGTGCCTTGCCTAGAATTTAATTCGAGCCTTAAGTGTCTCTAATTTCCAAACAAATATGTGTTGGATATCTAGTTCCACCAGAAAAACAGTATCCTTCCATACTTCTTTCACTATAGTAGTGAATTCATCCTCCGCTATCCATGATGGATTTAGCTTAAATGGATAGGCCACCAGAGCCTGTAATAATTCAAATTGTGCTATCACTGGTGCATGGTCAAATACGAAGGGGAGCTCAACCAAGAATGGTATCTTCCCTCATCAATTATTAAACTTTCCGCAGCCAGAATACGGTCTAGTCTTTTTGCAATTCCTGCACCCCCAATTCTGCCACTCCTCCACATAGGTACCAAAACATTTGGTACCAAGTCGACCAACAATTGATCCTTGATCAAAGCTTTAAAATAGTCATCATGCTTATCCATTTGATCCGTTGTTCCCCATACCTCGTCTGCACCTATAGTAAAATTCAAATCTCCTGCAAGAATCAAGTTTTTAGTAGCCAACAAGCCTTTTCCCACCAACCGATCCCAAAATAAAAGTCTCTCACTACAAGGAACATATACATTAAGTAAATTAACAACTCTATGGTTTTATAAGTAAAATTCCCCCGTCACAGAGTGTAGGATCCATAACGAACTTGTTGGGGTCCCAAGTCACCAGAAGTCCACTCAAGTTACCCACTGAACTAACAGCACATGAATACCAACTAGGAACAAACTTAAACATAAACTGATGAGCCTTATCCTCTTCTACAAGTGTCTCTTGTAAAAATATAATGTTAGGTTAATCTGCGCAAGGAGGCAATTTTCAGGGATCTTCCCACCCCTCTTATGTTTAGAGTGAGTAATATCATGATTTGGCTCATGCAAGGGCTTTCAATCCTCTAAGCGCCCTAGTGTCAGAACTAGTAGAAGTAGTAAGATCATGTGTAACAGGAGTGACGGAGGCTTTCTTATGAGCTCTTCTCATCTTAATAGGCAAAGTCTCATAGCCCAATCCTCTAGACCAAGCATATCTATGCCCAACCCCCCCAATATAGTTCCCTAAATAGCAGGACAGTTTAGTAGAACCCGGAAGTGTAATAACAGAATTACCCTGAAAAGTAACAAGTTGAACAAAACCTTCCACCTTTTGACGTAAAGGCACCAATGAATCCAAAGTCTCGCCCAGAGTACAGTCACCAGGATCGTCGTCCCTATAATCTGAGAGTAAATAGGTTTCCTTACCCCCCTCCTCAACCTCCAAACAAGTATCCTACGAGTGAACACTAGAACTGGGAGTGGGGAATCCCATCCCAAGTATGGTACTGGTAGTGGCAGAGAAATGCATCCTAAAATCCTCCCGAGGATTGTTAATCCGGGGTGGATCAGCCAGAGCCTTAACCCCCAAGTGGCAAGGTGTACAATCCTCTATGCTTGGGGACACAACCTTAAAATTCGGCACAGGTAAACAGGACGGAACAATTGGGACAGTCTCCAACCGAGAAGTTGTGTCCAGAGCTATCTTTTCCCAAGAGGTAAGTGAATGAAACAAACCAGGGCATAAATATTTAAGTTTACCTGTGAGGGTGTTGGAATTCGAGAGTGGTGGAGAGTTTGGAGTCCCGTTAGGTCATGTTTCACAGCCAAAGGAATCCACGGCTGGTGAGTCACATCTTGGTATCTTTCGGAGGCATGTATTTTCTGACTCCTCCTCCTCCATGGTACCTTGACAAGTGCTTCTCAAATGACTAGTCCTACAGCATAGTGTGCAGCGGAAGGGAAGACCCAGATAATCCAACCTCTGAGTAAACAACTAGTCTCTCCACTATATATCCAACGCCTCTAATAAACCTAAGTGGATATCAACCTCCACTAAAATCCTTCCCATTTTTCTATCAAGTGCACCTAGATCTTGTTCATCAACACCAATGTAATGACCGATAGTATTCCCTATAGCCGTCAGCACCTTTACACTCCAAAAATTGAGTGGGAGACCAGGTAGAAGTACCCACAAGTGTCTAAAATGAAAGTAGTCATGTGCAAGGTCAAAGGAGATCCTCTACCGTTTGAGCATAATGATCCCACCTTCGAACAACCACAACCTGTCTAAAATCTTAGCAGCATTGATCTAGGTGGATATCAGTGGCCACTCACCTATTCCACTGGCTCAAAAAACAATTTTCCACCTTGGCAGTTTTTCGACAATTTTTCGGGTTCCAAACTTCTGGGTCGTTTTGAGGCCCTAAACGACATTTTTTGGGGGATTTGGGGCCCATGGGACTGCCAAAGGCACTGTCCTGTGCCAGTAGAAAATTTTTCTTCTCGGTTAGAACTTTCCAACGGGCTATCGTGCGCCTAAAACGAAGATCATATGCAAAAGTTACAACCCTGGTAAGTTGATGTACTAACTTACCCAAATGGGGCCCACGTGACTTTTGGCGCTTCATCTCCTAGGGTTAGGTTTTTGGGTGTCTAGGGTTTTTACATTCTTGTTTATTATAAAATTCCATCTTCTTGCGAATGAGCACAGTCGTCACATCTCTTCTCAGAGATAAGTCGCCACCATTCCAGCAAGCTTGTTTTCCGCTGCATTTTAAGTTTCAGCTTATTTCCTTATTGAATAGAAAACAAATTTTATTGCATCTCTGTTATTTTGTGTTAAGAATATTTTAATAATCTATATTCGTTTCATTCTGCTTATAAAATCTGGATCAAGCATCCACCGACGAGAGAAATTTGAAGCCAAACCAACCATGTGGGAGATAAAAAACCTCTAGAACATAGCCCAAAATAGGTAGGTAGTGTGTCTTTACCTAGGTATAAAGGGGACTGGTACACCACTGGTGGTAAGAAAACCTCCCGACCAGAGCATTCAGCGCTAAGGTATCTGCTTCCTCCAAACCGAGATCATCCCCCAAAATCATTTTCCTTCTAGTATGGTTGGGGGGCCACGGTTTCTTAGAAGTAAATCTTTGAGGAACCATCTTAGGAGCAGTTAACACAGAGCTACCACAAGGTCGTGTTAAGCCATCGTTGGGACGCTGGTGAAAATATCTAGCCAAGTTACAAACAGCAGGATCCTGTGCAGAGCACCCCTAAGCAAAACTAGCAAAAGGTGGTAAACCCTTTCGACAAGGTGGTAAAGAGACCGAAGGAAGCGTCGATTCCGAGGTCAATAATTGTCGATCGGTTAAGTGTCCAGGGTTTAAATGCTTAGTGGGTGGATCGAAAAGACCCGCCTTCTCCCAAGCCTCCTCGTTAGCCGCACTCATAAGTGCGATGATAGTCGCCTCCGTCATGGAAGCTCACTAAAACCAAGGAAGTAACACCACCTAGCTCTCATAGAGATATCCTCGGGGGGGAATGCCAAGGTAAGCCACGGGTCCAGAAAATAACAAGGTTCACCAAAAAACACGGTAGTTACAGTCAAAAATAGGACAAGTTAATAACCACCCTGTCAAATCCAGAGATTAAACGGAATAGGCAAAGGTATAGTAATAGCGAAGCCTCCATATTTGGAACACCACTAACCCCACTAGACAAGTAAAAGAAGAAAATAAGAGATAAAAACCTATGGTAACCTCCAAGTACTTAAGGAGCGTTGCTAAACTAGTAGTAGCAGGCCGCCAGAAACTTCACCAGCAGGGAAGGCGCACATAGCCTCTGAAACACCATGATACATCAAATGTATCCAACTAAGTAATTCCCTGGTATCAGCCTATTCCTGGTGACAAAGTTTGTCTCCAAGCCCGCCAATATAAATTCCAACGCGCATGATAAAAATATGCTTATATAGAATATAGGAAGAAACACAAATAATAACACATAATTTGAAAAGCATGACAAAGAAAAAATGTGTTAGAAATATGGAAGAGGAAGATTTTGAAGATAATTAAAAATATCAAAATATGTAAGAGTAGAGCACATAAATGTTGTTGTAAATAAGAAATGATTGAAGATTAAAGAGTGTGAAAGTAAACAAAACATAATTAGAAGAATAGTGCATGAGAGATAAGTGTGGAGATTAAGGGCAATGTATGAAATGGAAGTTGAAATAACACAAGTAGAGTTGAAATAATAATGAAGAAGATAAAGATGCATACATATAATCAAAATTTTAAAATTAGGAAAATAAATAATTGTGGTAGCTAATAATAGAACGAGAGCTATATTAGTAATAGTAAAGAAAGTGTGTACACGTTTAAGTATCATAATAGTAAAGAAAGTGTGTACACGCTTTTATATATATATATATATATATATATATATATATATTATTATATTATATTATATTATATTGCATGTCAAAAACTGGTAAATTTAAAGGAAGGTAATTAAGTTCTGTTGTAGTGTACCTAGTGGTTATCTTCATCAATGAATGGGAACATGATCCCCCAAATCTATCAACCAATCGCAAGGTGGTTTGGAGTCATAAATGAAGGAGATCAAGAGTCTTGCACTATTATCCCTAGTAGACCATATCAGTTTTTCCCTGACCCTTTATTCCATTTCTTCAACCTTTGCTTTAATGTTGGCATGGAACCTCCTGTAGTATCTCAAACGGTAGATTCCCTAGATTATTTTTCTACATTGGCAAGATTATTGGGTGTTATCTTGCATTGTCTCAGTCGACCCCTTCTTGCACATATGTTTGAGTGGCCATCATCCATGTGTGTTTTCCCTTTGCATCACTTGTTAGACATGGTGGAAGACAAAGGAAGGGATTTCCCCTTGACATCTACTACAAACAGAAAAGAGGATAGAATATTTGACTCAATACCTTTCTTAGCACAGACTATGATTATATCTATAGGCTAAGAGCTAATTCTCTTCAAAGTGGGCATTGTGGCACTCTTAGGATAAATGATATATCTATTATATGTGAGAAATGTGCTTTGCATAGACACTAGGGGTAGGAGAAGACTCGGGGTAAAGCCCTAGTGCTATGTAACCATGTGAAGAAAGATTGGAATCTGATGCCATCTACATTCCCAGTCGACTCCATGAGTCTCTACCTTAATGCCTTAAAATTTCCAGTAGAATTCATGATAACTCCCATCTTATCCAGTGTACCAAGGATGATACTTGACTTAGGAAACCTAAATTTCTTTTTGTTGGATGAATGAACCCCTATCATGTAGCACCATATCATCCTCCACTTCTATGTCCTCATTTTAATGTCTACTCGTTGCATGTTAGTCATATGTCTAGTGAGTTGTCCAACTCTCATACCCTCCATAGACGACATAATCAATGGATTGCTTCCCTTGTCACCTCATTTGGGGTATTTTATTATTATAAAATTTTATCTAAAGAATAAGGGTTATTTGAAAGGTTAGAAGTTAAATGAGTATGGGTTAGGCAATTTCCAACTTAAAATCCTGGAACTATAAACTCAAGGAGTGAAAGAGGGAAGGGTACATGGTAAAGCTCTCTATATATATATTAAAATTCTAAAAAACTATTAAATTTTTCAAAATATAAAAGTGGGTGGGCCAGGACGCTTGGAGAAAGTTAAATATCCCTTTAGCTCTCTTTTATATATATATATATATATATATATATATATATATTAATTTTAATTTTAATTTTAATATTAAAAATTTAAATTTTTTCATAAATTAATAAGAAATAGAAATTTCATAAATTAATATTGATTTAAAATTTTAAATGAAAGATTTGAGATTTATTTTCTTGTTAAATGTTTAAATTTGTATGTGATTTTTTTCACAATAGAAAATATAATTTATATTATTTATATTAAAAAATGTTATGGTTAGATTGAATAATTTTGTAATACAAAAATATTAAGGGTGGTTGTAACCAAATATCCAAAATGCAAAATTGCATATCCATCTTTCAATCAAATTTATCTCTTGTTCCAACTTATATATAGGTTTCACAAGTGCGTTGTCTTAAATAATTCTCAAGCAAAAAATAACATGAAAACATATTTAAAGCTTTAAAAGTAAAATGTTTAACTTTTATGCCCATGGCAAGCTTCTTCTTGCATGTCTTTTTGTGGCTCAATTCTAACATCATCCAATATATTCTCTTTCTCAATCGTGGTAGCAAGAATAACCTCACTTGTGTCATCCATTCAATCCCTATTTTGAGAGGGAAATGTGTCCTTGTATTCCACTAGGTAGAAGAGAGGCCATAAGGGGAGGGTTCCTCTGATGGGCTTGAGTCAACAATAAGGGGTGACAAAAAGACTTTTGGAGGTAGGTCGAGATGGGATACAATTATTCCAACCAACAATTTTAAATATCTCAAATACTCATTGAACTCCAAGTGCTTCCTATGATGAATCCCCATGAATGCTTTTATGAAGTTTGGGTGAAAACCCTAAAACCATTCACAGAGAACCTAGCTAGAGAAAATCACATAAAACTTGCAAGAGAATTGAGAGAGAGAAGGACAATAATGAGAGAAAGAATGAGAAAATCTATTAATCACAACATAATGAATGAGCAATACACGTACTAATATATAGTCCAAGAGAAGCAATGTGCAAATCTCAAAGAGTACATGTGTCGTAGGAGTGATCTAAAGGAGGTCTAGACACTAACTCACTCTAACGGGAGTCAACTACTAGCTAGTATCAATTAATTGTTTTAGAGGAAACATTTTAACTAAGTGACAAGTGTGGAGACCAAGAATAACACATTCATGCAAAGGAAGTGCATCATCATGCCCTAAAACATAGGAAATAGATGCATGAGTGGTCTTCCACTTGTCAACTGAAGTTAGTTGAGTTTGAACTGAAGTCCTAATTGAAGTGATAATGCACCCTATTTTATAGGAAGCGTTGTATTTTTTAGGAGAATATTCTCAACTAAAACTTAGGAAAAGTGAGTGTGTAAGTGTGTAATATCTCCAACACCCCCTCGAACACTACTAGCGTGTAATGAAGAATGGGTCCTAGCTATGATGCCATGTTAGGTACCCATTTTATAATGCATCTACATAAACAAACACTAAAAAAGCGAGGAAAGATTGAAAACCTCATGGGAAAAACTCACCCTCAAAGTACAATGCCTCAAAAATGAAGAAGGAAAGAAAGATAGTTGTTAAGCAATTGTGTCCTTCACTCCAAGAAGACCTTACAAATGTACAAGTGTATGCTCATTGAAGATTTTGTTGAAGATGTAGATGTATGTATGGATTTGATGAAGTAGATGCACCAGTGAGATGTCTGCATATATCCACTTTCTCTTATTGGAAATAAGAATATTCCATTCCCATACCATGTGAAGTTTGGGTGAAACTTTGTAAATTGCACGGTTGTTTCTGGAAAAACCTTGAAAATTTTGTTGATTTTAAAACATTGATAAATTCACTTCCCGGACTCTGTTTCGAACGATTTGCTTTTTTAAATTGGGTATTTTTATGAGAGGAATTCAAACAACCAATTTTTTTCTACAAATTATTCTCATAAATTTTCAAAATTGAATCTGAAGTGCGTCGCCCCCGTTTTTTCCCTTGAAATTTTTGCAAAAAGACCAAAACTTTATTTTTTTCTTTGGTGAAAGAAAGAGCTCTGATCTAATATAATTTGGGGTCAGATGCTAGGACCATGTAGAAATGCATGGGAATTACTAATTATGTAGTTGTAAGTGCAATAGGTGGCTCCTCAAACTAAGATCTTGTCCTCCTCTAATCCATTAGATCTCCCACAAGGTTACATGTTTCTTGTAGGGTGGACTGTGCCCATTTAGGTATTTGATTTGCATGCTCAATATATTCTTAATCTAATTCAGAAAAAGAGATCTAAAATAGAGTAGACATCATATCGAATTAATGGAACAAAAGGACGCACAGATATATATATATAGAAGTCTCTGCATGTGGATCCTAAGATGCAGAAGTCTCTTCAAACTGAGAGGCATATTCTTCTGGTGGATTTTCTATTGGCATTGTCTTGTCAATCTACTACATGCATTCTTCACTATCTTCCTTTATCCTGAATTGGACCTCCAATTTGATCCATAGTTCGTCTGGAGTTGAGAGTGATGATTCCTCTACATGTTAATGTAGTTCAGGAGAAACAGACATGCAAATAAGTTTAAGAGCCATATCTTGTCTATCAAGAAAAAAAAAATTCTCTTTTAGAGAATCCATCTATGTTTTTTTTTTAATGGTTATTTGATATAACACTCTTCTTCTAAGACGAAGAATATTTTGTGGCTTCCATTCAAAAAAATTGTGCGGCATAAGAAGTGTTAATGGCATTAATTCCATTCTTTCTAACTGTTGCAATCTTTTGATATTGAACCTACAAACAAAGTGCTTGTGTGCTTTATCCTAACAACAAAGCTCTAATACCATGTGGAAGAAATCAATGTTCTCCTCACAAGCTCTGGTACCATGTGAAATTCATAGACAACCTAACTAGAGAAAATCACATAAAACTTGCAATAGAATTGAGAGAGAGAGAGAGAAACAATAATGAGAGACAGAATGAGAAAAACTATTAATCACAACATAATCAATGAGTAACAAGCACGCTAATATATATTCCAAGAGAATATATACACCAATCTCATGGAGTACATGCACCATAGGTGTAATATGCCAGATCTAAAAAGTATGCAAAAAAAAAAAATGCTAGAAATCACAGATGAACAACAATATAACCATAATAAGACCACGATAATATTGAAATGATAACGAAATAAAACCAGAAAGAGCACTTTGATTACTGAGAGCAATGTTCACTTGCCTCTTCGAGGGGGCAACCTCCAATCAAGTAGAGCTCTATTACAATAATATCCAAGCTAGGGTTCTCATACCCTCGACTCCTATTTATACTAAATATGTCTATCAAGAGAACCATCTAGAGGAAGATCCTTCTAGAAGCAGAAGCTTCTATTAGGTCTTCTTACATTTGACTTATTCTACTTATTGCAAGGCCTTATTAATATTGACTTTTATTACATCAGAATACGTTGTTCTACTTGTGTGAGGGGTTAGGTCCCTAACATGTCCTCCCCCTTAAAAACAACCTTGTCCTCAAGGCTTAAGATGTGGAAATTATTGCAGAATGGTAGTTGGTTCCCAAGTGGCATCTGTTGGAGTTTTATCTTTCCACTGGACTAACACTTCCTTGATGGTTCGCTGATGTAGACGACGCTCACGTTGGTCCAAAAATGCTTGTGGTTGTAGCCAAATGAAGACTTCTTCATCCAACTCGCGAAGGTTGGTTTGAGTTTCGCACTTAGTTACAATCACCTTCTTTAAGCATGAAACATGAAAAACGGGATGTATCTTAGAATGACTGGGCAAAGATAATTGATAGGCCACCTGTCCCACATGCTTGAGAACTGTATAAGGACCATAAAATTTGGGTGTCTTCTTCTGACAATGGTTGGCCTTGAGGGAATTTTTCTTGTAAGATTGCAGTCGAAAAAACACCTAATCCCCTTCTGCAAATTGACGTTTTGAGCAACCTTGATTTGCTTGTTTCTTCATGTGATTCTGGGCCATGAACAAATTCTCTTTGAGGGTACAGAGAATAGCTTCTCGAACTGTAAGTGTTTGGTCAACCACCTGGACCTTCAATATACCTAGTAAATATGAGAGAACTGACAGTGGTTTTTGTCCATATACTGCTTCAAAAGGAGTCATGCAAGTAGTTGTATGATATGAAGTGTTGTACCACCATTCATCTAGGGGTAACCTTTGAGCCCACTCATTTTGCTTTTCCGATGCAAAACACCTCAAATATGTTTCCAAACACTTGTTGAAAACTTCAGTTTGACCATTCATCTGGGGATGATAAGTTGTGATGAGATGCAGTTGGGTGCCTTGTAGCTTGAATAGTTCTTGCCAAAAATTGTTGGTGAAAGTTGGGTCGCGATCAGAAACGATAGAATGCGGCATGCCATGAATCTTGAAGACATGATCCATGAAAAGTTGAGCCACTGTGGATGTTGTAAATGGGTGTTGAAGAGCACAGAAATGAGCATACTTGGAAAGGCCATCAACTACCACCATGATGACTGATTTATTGCCCGATTTAGGTAAGCCTATAATAAAATCCATAGAGATATCCCTCCAAATAGCAAGTGGAATCAGAAGCAGTTGTAGTGTGCTGGGAGATTTAATTTTTTTTCCCTTTTTGCATTGACACACATCACATTAGACCACAAAATTATGAATGTCTTGTTTCATACCCTCCCAGAAAAAAAATGTTTGACCCTGTCATAGGTTTTGGTAAACTCGGAGTCTCGGAGTGCCCCATTGTGGGTGTAGCATGAAGCTCAGAAAGCACCGTGGATTTAAGTTTTGACTGTTTACTTAAATACAAATGGCATTTGTATTGAATCTCATCATGTAGCCAAGAGTACCCTGGGGAAACTAGAGAATTGGACCGCAATTATTGTATCAAATGCAAACTTTTGGGATCATGTAGCCATTCCTAGCGAACGGCTTGGAGCCAATCTGGTACAATGAAGGAGAGAGAAAAAAGGGAGCCTTCATCTTCATATTTTTGGGAAAGTGCATCCACAACCACATTTTCTTTTCCTTTCTTGTAAATGATCTCATAATCATATCCAAAGAGCTTATTCACCCATTTTTGTTGCTCCGGGGAGGAAATGTGTTGTTCCAAAAAATACTTGAGGCTTTGATGATCTGTCTTAATTTGTAAGCATTGCCCCAATAGATAAGGGTGACACAAATCAATGGCATGTAGAATAGCCAACATTTCCTTTTCATAGATTGATTTTCCCAAATTTCATTCAGACAGTTGTTTGTTGGTAAAGGCTGAAGGTCGACCCTCTTGCTTAAGGACAACGTCAATACCTTTCCCTGAAGCATCACATTCCAGGACAAAGGTCTTTTTGAAATCAGGAAGGGCCAGGACTGGAGTGGTGTCCAAGTCAAAGAATTCTTTTTAAGGAGTGCAGTGAGAGGTGTCGCAATATTTCCATAATTCTTAACAAACTTGCGATAATAACCTGTTAAGCCCAGAAATCCTTGCAAGATTTTGAGAGTCTTTGGGTGAGGCCAATCTTGCATAGCTTCAATCTTTTTAGGATCCACCCTGACGTCGTTCTTGCCAACAAGATGACCCAAGTACTCAACTTCTGAGGCGCCAAAAGCACATTTATTGTTTCAGGAAAAGTTGGTGCTAAGAGAGTAGATGGAGAACGCGGTCCACATGAGAAATATGGTATGTCCAAGTTTTTCTATAGATGAGGATATCATCAAAGAAAACTAAGACAAAATGACGAAGAAAAGGGCGAAAGACATGATTTATGATGCTTTGGAAGGTGGAGGGGGCATTACACAAGCCAAAGGGCATGACCAAAAACTCATAGTGGCCCTCATGAGTTCTAAAGGTAGTCTTAGGAAGGTCTGCCTCTTTCATACGTATCTGGTGGTAGCCAGAATGAATATCAAGTTTAGTAAAGAATTGGGCACCACTCATTTCATCCAAGAGGTCATCAATGACAGGAATGGGAAATTTATCTTTAATGGTGAGTTTGTTGAGGGCGCGAAAGTCAGGACACATGTGCCAAGAACCTTCTTTCTTCAAGACCATGACCATAGGAGAAGAGCAGGGGCTAGTACTAAAGCAGATAACGCCTGCGTTAAGCAGTTCTTGAACAAGTTTCTCAATTTAATTTTCTTGGGAAAAGGGGTGGCAATAGGGACGGATATTGGGAGGAAGGCTTCCTGATATAAATGGAATGGAATGATCATGGACACCACGGGAAGGCAGGAGTCCCTGGGGAGTGGAAAATACCACCTGATGTTTAGAGAGGATGGATTGGAGGTCTTGCGACATAGAGGGTGTCTCTGTTACCTGTATGCATGGAGTTGAATAATAACTCCAAAATTAAAAAATGACCTTTTTTGAGCATCTTTTCCATGCAATGGGAACTAATGATCTCAGGTGAACCGACAGTGATGCCTTGGAACTTATAATTTTGGCCCTCCTGGTCGCATTGCATGGTTAATTCCTCGAAATCCATGAGAATGGGACCCAAAGTCCTTAGCCAGTCTGCACCAACCACAATGTCATAACCGCCCATGTCGATAGCAAACATATGAGATTTCAAGTAGTATTCACCAATTTGGAGACGCACATTTTCACAACGCCCTCCACATTTCATGGAGCCGCCATTGGCAATCATGATTTGGAAATTATTGACTGCATGGATATAGAAATGAGTTTCTTGGGCAATGTGGCGATGAATAAAATTATGGGTGCTTCCACTATCAACAAGGATGATGACCTTCCTATTCTTGATGTAACCAATTAGCTTGAGGGTTTGGGGAACAAAGAAGCCAGTGAGAGCATTTAGGGAAATGATCGGTTCTACTTTGGGAGAGTTTGAGGGAGGGGTTATGTCTATGGGTTCAGGTGACTCAGACACAAGGGGATTTTCAACATCCTCTTCCAAAACATCCTCCGAGATGGCCATAAAAAGATTTTGTTCCTTACACTTGTGGCCTGGAAAATATTTGTCATCACAATTATAACAAAGGCCTTTGAGTTGGCATTCAGCCATTTTGGCCCAGGTCAATTTTTGGATCATTAATGGAGTGGAAGGAGGAGTTGTATTTACTGGTTTAGTGCGAGGAATAAAGGAGGGTTTCTGGTTTTGAGAAGAGACAACTTCGTGTGCTTCCTTAGCTCATTTAGTAGCCTCCACCCAACTCTAAGGATGAGCCATGAGGACTGTTAAATTTTTAATTAAAATAAAGTACCAAGGCAAGTGTTTCTCTTCCCTAAGCGCCTAAGGGGGAGAAATTTCCGAATATGGGTCTTAGTCAAATTAATTTGTGAGATGCAAATTAAAAGATAACTTTATGATTAAAGTGAGGGTGAGTGAAGAGACACCAAATCTCAGCCACCCATCTAATCTAATCTCAGT
>ML819710.1:62520-78786 GCA_009831015.1 Picea engelmannii | reverse complement strand
TGTGTGTGTGTGTGTGTGTTAAATTACGTGAAAATTCGGCATGGAGTTGTGTGTCGGGGAGGGATTGAATTATATACCTTGATTAAGGTTAATCAACTTAAGTATATTATGGAGAAATTAACCTCGATGTGTTATAATATAATCACTCATAATTATCATATGAATAATTTATTGAGTTAGTGTTAAACTACTTCTAAGGGAGAAAAGAGAAAGTAAAAACCTCAGTAATTATTGGGCCATGGGTATTAGGCTAAGCAAAAATTAATTATTGGATAATTAGTTGTGGAGAATAATTATCCTTAATGAGGTTTAAGTAATCAATTACCAAAGAATGGTATTCTGCGAAATATTAATTAAGTATTTTAATTGGACTATAGGAGAGGGACAAATGTCATCCTCTAGTCGAGCAAGCCTAAGCGCCTTACAGTGACCTGGCGAATTAATGCTAACTAAGAACATCAATGTGATGGCGCATGTTAATCTTCAATGGGTTGACGAGTTGAGTGAGGTCCAGTAGGATTGGTGAACCTTAGGTGTTGAATGGATCCTAATTGTAGTTCGGAAGATCTAGCATGCGTCGAGACTGCCCATCGAGAGAAAGGGAATATTCCTCGATACCATATTCGTCGGAGGTAAGTGAAAAATTTATACCCGATCTCTTAAAAAGGTACTTAGGGGTCGGGTGTGTGATAGAGTGGTATCAGAGTGGGCAACAACACTTGGCCTTCTTGGGCTCATGAACGAGTTGAATAAAATTTTACTACAAAACTTTTAAGGGGTAACACCCTATCTTACCCCATTTATAAGAGCTTATTTAGAATCTATTATTGAAGATAGTAATGAAACTTTTTTTTGTTGCTACATGAGTTAAAATATGAAATGTATGTTGCTAGATTTTCCAAATAATGAAGCTGACTTCACCTTACAAATTGCATGTGTTGTTCATAAACTAGTAGACAATTAACTAACAGAAAATGTTTTATCAACACTCAAACAGTTAGTGGACAGCATGGAAAACTACAACCCATAGAATGGTGACACGCCATGAGTTGGGGGAAATCTCCCACAATAGAGAAGAGGAATTTGATGAGAGGAGGGCGGTGGAAACCCCTCTGGATTTGGTTGAAACTGTAAGATGCCTCATGGAAGAATTATAGAGTTGTAAGGCTAACAATGAAAGGCTGATAAAGGAACAGTAAAAACAAACTAAAATTAATGCATTCCTACTACAAATCCTATCAGATATACAAAGGCAGTTACAACATCGGCCAACAACCAGTAATGTGGATAGACATCATACTAATAAAACCCAAATTCCACCTGAGATACAAAAGCATGGTCCTGAAAGTGGTCACACAAGGAGGGGCACCTCAAAGAAGGCCTAACATGGATCCAAGAGACATTCAACGGAAGAATCCTCTATTGAGGAAACTGACAACTCCAAGGAATTATCTAGTAGTGATACTAGTTCACATTCCTAGAAGAGAAAAAAGAAGAGGAAACATTCCAAGATCCATGACCCTGAAGAGTTTAATAAATCCAAACCACCCACCTTCGATGGAGAAATTAAAAAGGGAGAAGAAGCAGAAGTATGGCTACTTGGCTTGAAGAAGTAATTCAGAGTCCATGACTACTCTGAAAACTTAAAGGCCCAAATAGCCATTTTCAACTTGACTGGAAAGGCCTCCATTTGGTGGGAGTACCTTAGGAATGTGAAAGGAATCCATGATAATAACTTGTCATGGAAACAATTTGAGAAATACTTTAAGAAGAAGTATCTGTCTGAAAAATACTTTGATGGGAAGACCAAGGAGTTCTATGAAATCAAGCTAGGAAAGCTCACAATAGATGAATATATCAACAAATTTCTTGAGTTGATGAGGTATGTGCCCTACATAAAGGATGAAAAGGTAAAGATGCAACGGTATATTAGTGGATTTCCTCGGTTCTTTCGGGCCAAAATTGAATTTGATGAACCAAATACTTTAGAAGACACTATCTGGAAGGCAAGGTACTGCTATGAGCAATTCAAAAATAAGGAAAAACCTCATAAGGACTAGAAGAAGAAAAGTAATTTGGGATTCAAGAAGAAGGGGTTTAAATACTCAAGATTTAAGAATCATGTGAAAAGCTCTAAGATGAGCCTTCCTACTAAAAGTGTATATCAGCAGAATTTTCCATCTCAAAGTGGTAATAAACCCTTTGGATCAACCCTAGGTAAGATTGATAATACAAAGAGAGAACCCTTGAAATGTTGGGGTTGTGGATAAGAACATATGTTGAGGGACTTCCCACATAGGCAACAGGAAAATCGGAGAGTCTACAACATCGAGGAGGCTACCGCAGTCAATGATGTGGCTAGGAGCATGATGCCACAAATTTATGCAGTCTTGGATAATAGACAAGTTGACCACCAAGATTTAGTGGTGAAGATGGAAGGTATGATTTCCAACCATCTAGATTCCATTTTAATTGACCCTAGTTCTAATATAAGTTATGTTTCCCCTCAAACTATTGAGAAATGTAAATTGCAGCAAGTAAAACATGCTAAATCATGGCTGGTACAACTAGCCACTGGAACCAAAAGAAAGGTAACAGAGGTCATACCAGCATGCCAATTCATTATGAATGGATTACCCACGCAAGCAACCCTAAACATGCTCCCTTTGGGAACTTATGACCTGTTGATTGGCATGGACTAGTTGGCTACCCATAAAACCAAGTTGGATTGTTACAATAAAACTTTGGAGTGTGAATATGAAGAAGGGAGAAAAATAACCCTACAAGGAATTCAAAATCATGTCTCGGTGAGAAAAATATCAGCCCTTCAAGTGAAGAAGTATTGCAGAAAAGGTTGTCCTTTGTATGCAATACAAGTCTTGAACTCTATTGAGGACAATAAACAAATCCTAGAGGACCATCCTATATTAAGAGAGTATAAATATGTGTTTCCAGAAGAGGTACCAAGTCTACCTCCAAGAAGAGATATTGACTTTTCAATAGAACTTGTACCCGGAGCAGTGCCAATGTCTAAAGAACCTTATAGAATGAGTACACCAGAGCTAGTTGAGCTCAAACTACAACTAAAGAAGATGTTGGACAAAGGTTACATTCAGCCTAGTGCGTCTCCTTGGGGAGCATCGGCTCTGTTTGTGAAGAAGAAGGACGGCACACTTAGGTTGTGCATAGACTATAGACAACTCAATAAGATGACCATTAAGAATGTGTATCCCTTGCCAAGGATTGATGACTTGTTTGACCAATGAAGGGGTGCTACAATTTTCTCCAAGATTGACATGAGGTCTGGATACCATCAAGTTCAAATTAAGGATGAAGACATCCACAAAACGGCCTTTAGGACAAGATATGGGCACTATGAATTTGTGGTGGTGCCATTTGGGCTTACCAGTGCACCAGCCACTTTTATGTGCTTAATGAATAATGTACTCAATAAGTTCTTGGCCAAATTTGTATTGGTTTTCATTGATGATATCTTAATATATTCGAAGAGTAGGGAAGAGCATGAAGAACATCTCAAGTTAGTGCTTCAAGTGCTAAGAGAACATCAGCTATATGCAAATTTTAGTAAGTGTGACTTTTTCCAAAAACAAATCCATTACTTAGGCCATGTTATCTCTGAAGAAGGAGTGGCAGTTGATCATGAAAATATCAAATCCATTATGGATTGGCCTACCCCAAAAGATGTATCTGATATCAGATCCTTTGTGGGCCTAGTTGGATACTATAGAAGGTTCATAAGGGGATTTTCCAATATTGGTTGCCCAATCACCTCCCTTCAGAAAAAGGGAGTTAAATTCATTTGGAAATGAGAATGTGAGGAGAGATTCCAACAGCTGAAATACCTTCTAACCAATGCACCTGCACCAAAGATTGCAGACCCAAACCAAGACTTCCTTGTGTGTACAGATGCCTGCAAGGAAGGGCTCAGAGGAGTCCTTATGCAAGAAGGGCATGTGATTTGCTACGAATCCAGAAAATTGAATGAGCATGGAATAAATTATGTGACCCACGATTTGGAATTGTCTTCCATATTACATGCTTTAAAAATGTGGAGGCATTACCTCCTAGGTAGAAGATTTGTACTTATGATAGACCATAGTGGGTTGAGATATTTGTTTGATCAGCCAAAACTCAGTGCTAGACAATCTAGGTGGATGGCTCTCCTCACTTAGTTTGATTTTGAAATCAAACATATTAAAGGAAAAGAAAATAGGGTGGTTGATTCCCTTAGTATAAGTATGAAAGTGATTCACTAGGCAGTTGTAACCACTTGTGAATCAGACATCAAGGAGAGAGTCAAAAGTGCACAAGAAACATATGCATTTTTCAAGACTGTGAAATCATACCTAAAGCAAGGGCCCATAGAGTTGAAGTGTGAGGGCTATCAAATGTTGAATGATGGCCTGCTAACTTACATAAAACACCATATATTGGTCATCCTATTTATCAGAAAATGATCACAGCCACTAGGAAACTGTTTTATTGGCCTGGACTGAAAAAGTACATAGTTGATTACTTAGTTAAATGTCTACAATTTCAATAGGTTAAGGCACAACATCGGCATCCAACACTGTTGTTGCAGCCCCTACCAATTCTCGAGTGGAAATGGGAAACCATCTCTATGGATTTCATCACAGGGTTGCCAAAATCAACCAAGCATAATGACGCCATTATGGTAGTTGTGGAAAAATTGAGCAAGGTTGCTCACTTTAATCCCATCAAATCAAATTGCAAGGCAATAGATATTTCCAGTATTTTCATGAAATAAATATTTAGACTGCATGGCATGCCTAAGGAAATCATATCAGACAGAGATACAAAATTTACTTCAAATTTTTGGAAATATATGTTTGTTGGTTTTGAAACTAAATCGTTATTTAGTACATCTTATCACCCTCAAATTGATGGGAAGACAGAGAGGATAAACCAAGTGTTAAAGGACATGTTAAGGATGCATGTGATGCATCAGCCCAAGAAGTGGGAAGACTACATACCACTGGTAGAGTTTGCTTATAACAATGGCTATCAAGAGTCATTGAAGATGAGCCCTTTTGAGGCCCTCTATGATAGACAATGCAATATTCCAATCAGCTGGAATAACCCAGTAGAAAAAATTACACTCAGACCATATATGCTAAAATAATTAGAACAACAAGTAGTTCAAATAAAATAGAATCTGAAAGTAGCTAAGGATAGACAAAAAAACTATGCAGACAGGAAAAAGACTCCTAGAGAGTTCAAAGCAGGGGATCATGTGTATCTATGATTTAGGCCCAGAAAAAATTCCTTGAGAATGGGAGCTTGTGCCAAGCTAACACCTCGGTATTGTGGACCCTTTGAAATTTTGGACAGAGTGGGACTTGTAGCATATAGACTAGCACTTACTCCCACAGTGAAGGTGCATAATTTTTTCCATGTTTCATTGCTAAAGAAATATGTACGTGATTCTAATCATATAATTGATTGGTTTGTGGTTCAGGTGGAACCAGAGGGATAATCCTTGCCAGAGCCACAATGCATAATAGACAGGAAAGAAATCTCACTCAAGAACAAAACCATTGCACAGGTCAAGGTGGAGTGGAAACACTTTGGACCAGATGAAGCTACGTGGGAAATGGAGGATGCCATGAAACAAGCATACCCATTTTTATTTATTGTTGTACATACAGAGCACATCATAAGATAGAACATCGAGGATGATGTTCCTTTAAGGGGGAGGGGATTGTGATACCCTTGTTTCCCCCAGTTTGTAAATATAACTATAACTTGATAAAATACTATGGGCAGACTGAATATGTGTGGATGTTGGAATTGATGAACCTTTTTGTTATAAAAGATAATGTACATATTTACGTTACTAAATAAAATGGAAAGTGTTGCATAACTGTTGAAGGGGTTTTCCAAGGTAGATCATGATGTATGAGGGAGATGGTGAGGTGAACCAGCAATGGTTGAGATGACCCCTACCAGACCAGTACTCTACTAGATTTAAATTATTCAAACCTAAAACGGTCCTCTGACCTAGAAAAGTAAATTACCAGTCAGGCTGGTAGTTGGGAAGTCCTCCTCAAGAGTCAATGAGGATATGGGCAAAGTACCCATCTGAAAACTTCTTGAACTAACCCACGAAATTGGGATTTGGACCCACGAAATATTACTAAGAAAGGCAAGAAAAGAGTGGAAATTTGTGGGCATAGGTGGAGGATGGAGGAAGATGGGTTTGGTGACCACTTTCTGAGGAGGGAGAGCATGTGGAGCTCTCTAGTTTTAAAGAGAACTGAAAAACAAATTTGTTCTCGGTACAAGAATTTGTTGGGCATCGTTTTCAGTCTAAGCTGATAAACGGGGTTGTGGAGAATATAAGTGACTAGAGAAGCACTCATTGCATACCCCCTTGCTTGCTGGAGAGAAAACCAATCTGCCAAGTTCTTGTGAGAGGAGGAGAGTGGCCTCCGTCCCTAGTTGTTGTTGAACAAAAGGAATAATCTCTCTTAGGGCATCATGATCTAGCTAGGGGGTGGCTAGAGGTAAATCCTTCCAGGAGTTGTTGTGCCTACGGTTGGGTGGAAAAGGGAACCCCTTTCAACAATTGCATCACTATCTGGTTTCTAGATAAGTATATTTGGTTAAATCTTTGTAGTGTTTAGATCAGAGAAAATTTTATACTATGTTTTAGAACTGTGTAAGTTTAATTTCTGACAAAAGTGACTTGAGAAATTTAAGCAAAATAAAAGAGAATGTCTTAGCTTAAGCTCTTTTGATTTAATTTCTTCTCTCTTGACTATCTGTGTGCTAAAATAAGATTTCTAGGAGTGGATGTTGTGATTGACTATGTTGTACAGTTTAATGCATGTTTGGGAATTGATGACTGAATAGTTAAAAATCTCTATAACACCTCTGAAAGAAGAGAGAGCGATTTTTCTGCATAATAGTGCCCCATTTTAGTATGTCCTCAAATCCCATGCCAGAAAAGTTAGAGGATATCAAATCTGTGTGGACTTTAGGAAATAATCCCAAATATGGGAAAACATTAAAAGTCCTTATAAATAATTATTGAGGAAAAATAATTAGGACATAAACATGAAATTGGTCTAAATGAATTAAAATACAAAAGTTCTCAAAATTCTATTTGCGGCATAAATAAACATTTGGGAAGAATCCCCTTAAATCTCCTAAATTTGGGAAGAATCCCCTTAAATTTTGGTGGGCAGTAAATCCTGGTAGAAACATTGAATTTACTGTGGAGGTAAATCTTTGTCTTAGGACCATTTACCTTAAATTTAGTAAGAGTAGTAAAGCACAGTAATAAGGAAATAAAATTCTACTCATTTACCCACGAGAAGGGAGAGATTGTAATTATATTTTAATTTCCACGATGGAGAAATTTCCTTGGAATATAAAATTTCAATAAATCCCTTTATAAGGCCTGAGAAAATATATTTTTCCTTCCTTATTTTTATGTAAGAGAGAACAATTTCCTTTAAATATTCTAGGTAACAAAACTGAGTAAGAGTATGGAAATATATATATATATATATATATATATATATTGACATATGATTATTATTATTATTATTTATTATTCAGAAAATGGAGTATTAAATCCCTTGGAGCGTAAGACCTGAGACCAAAGAGAACATATCTACTATTACCAAATGCTTTAACCATCTCGTGGTCTTCGGAATTCCAGGATTTCGAAGCTCTGGGGCTTCAGGATGTTTGGGTGATGGGATTCCACAAGCCAAAGTAGTCGAATGCCTGAACCCATTATTTCCTTGCGTAAGGTTGTAAAGGTAAGAAATACAATTAATTAAATTATTGTATTTAATGTGATCCATTAACATAATTCAATATAATATACTTTTAATACAATATATATTATATTATAATCCAAATTATTTCATTGTATTTAAACCACAATGTAATTACAAGTGGGTCCCCTTCGGGACTTCGGAACTCCGGGTTATATGAGAATGAAGAATTGCGTGAAAGAGTCGAAGGTATGGATCTAGACATCTTTCCTTCATTCCAATATTAAATTATTTATTGGAGTATTTTAAAACCTAGGCGTAAATTTCAAGAGATATAATAAATATATTATATTATAATAAGATTTACTAAATTGATTCAACATGAATGAATCCAACTCCTTTGAATATTAAATGGTGTGGTAATGTGTGCAAGTGGGGTCACTTCAGAGCTTCGGGACTCCGGGGCTCCAGGAGAATTGAATATAAAGGATGTGTGGGAGAGTCGGAGGAGATTGACCTAGAGAACTCTCTCTCTCTCTCTCTCTCTCTCTCTCATGTCAAATATTAATAAAATATTGGAGACTTTATAAACTTGGGCGCATTTTCCAAAAAGGTTATTATAATATATGTTAAATGGGTTTATTATGGTATTTGTACGTGATAAAGTACCAACTTTGTTCCCTTTTAATTTAATATTCAATGTGTAATAACATGTGGGTGTGGACCCTTTGGGAGTTCGGGACTCCGGAATGTTTGGGGTAATAGAATGAACAAGCATAGAAGGGCCAAAGGGCCGAACCTACCCCCCCCCCCCCCCCNTCCAATGGTTGCATAAATTTTATAATAAATGTTAAACGTAATTTATTATATTGCAGGGTAATATAAATTTATTATAGTTTCATAAAGGCACAATATGAGTGGGACCCTCTCCAGAACTCCGACGTTTGGAAGATTTGGGTATATTCATAAAATCCTGATGAGGTATTTTCGCCAAAGTCTAGAGGCTTAGATATTAATGGATATTAATAATCCTAAGTGCTCCTTTGATATAAATTAATCATATTATAATAGAATTAAATAGAATTATATTATAATATAATTAATAAAAGGACAATTTGTAATAATAAATATCAAGTTGAATATAGTTATTCCTTTTTCCCATTAAATGAATATATATATATATATATATATATATATGTTAAATTACGTGAAAAATCAGCATGGAGTTGTTTGTCGATGAGGGATTGAATTATATACCTTAATTAAGATTAATCAACTTAAGTATATTATGGAGAAATTAACCTCATTGTGTTATAATATAATTACTCATAATTATCATATGAGTAAGTTATTGAGTTAGTGATAAACTACTTCTAAGGGGGGAAAGAGAAAGTAAAAACCTTGGTAATTATTGGGCCATGGGTATTAGGCTAAGAAAAAATTAATTATTGGATAATTAGTTGTGGAGAATAATTATCCATAATGAGGTTTAAGTAATCAATTACCAAACAATGGTATTCTACAAAATATTAATTAAGTATTTTAATTGAACTATAGAAGAGGGACAAATGTCATCTTCTCCTAAGCACCCTACGGTGACATGGAAAATTAATGTTGACTAAGAACATCAATGTGATGGCACATGGTAATCTTCAATGGGTTGATAATTTAAGTGAGGTCCAGTAGGATTTGTGAACCTTAGGTGTCAAATGGATCATAATCGTAGTTCGGGAGGTCTAGCATGCATCGAGATTGTCCATCGAGAGAAAGGGAATATTCATCAATACTGTATTCGTCAGAGGTAAGCGAAAAAATTATACCCCATCCCTTAAAAATGTATTTAGGGGTCGAGTGTGTGACATAGGATATTCTGATATGGGAGGGTTTCAAAACTCAAAAATAATCCTAGGAGGGCCTCCCCTAGGGGAAAAATAGCATGGTTCTGTGACAAGTCGAACAAGGTCGGAATGAGCCCGCTTGGGTATCATCTAGATGTTTGATAGACATAACGATATTGGTGATTGTTATGCAGGTGTCCAATAGGTGATAGTAGGCTAGGGAACATCATGAATTTGAAATCTATTTATCCCTACTATCCCTTAGATTGATATTGGAGGCACTGACCCAACTGAATCTAACACCCTGTGACTTACTTGAACTAATATCAAGTGACTTGAAGTTCCTACCCGGTACTTTTCTAGTGTTCGATAAGTCATTATGTGCTCAGATAAAACTTTTGAATGCAAACCAATGATACTCTTTAATGGGCAAGGGCCATAGTAACTATGACTCCTACCACTGTCTTTGGCTGGAACCGGAGCATAAGGGGCTGCTAAAAGCAACCCTTAAGCCATATTTTGAAGAAATGAAAGTGATACACATCATGTTGAGGCCAAAACATATTTTTGGGTCAACATTCTTAGCATTGGAGGGGAAATGCCTTCTAAGGCATGTAGAACAATGGAATCACCCATGTGACAGGCAGGAATACTGGGTAGAAATTTATACTTTTGAAGTAACTAAGGTGGGTGAGGGGGGGAATTAAACTATAGTATGAGGACTATTTTTCACATTAGGGATGAACTGAAGAATGAAAGTGGTACAATAAAGTTACACAAAATAATTTATACTGAGATTCACAAATGATAGAAGAAAAGGAATAATGACTCAGGTTTTGTTGAGCAATGTGGCCCAAGTGACATAGGTCCCTCACCCGGATTATGGCCTAACTGTGATAACCAAGGCTTAAGGTGAACCTTGGCTCAACACAAAGTTGCATGTATGTCATTGATTCTCAACACACAAACAAGCAAATAGGGGTGTTTTGCAATCAGTGACCCACTAGATAAATAACTTGCAAGAAAACCAACGTCAAGGGAGTAAAGAAATATGAAAAACATTTGCATAAGATGTTGAAATATCTCAAAACTATTAAGTGATTGTACTTCGTAGGAAAAATAACGTTGATTGGAAAATGTCACTTCGCATTTTTTTGGGGCAAAGAGCAGTTGAAATCACATGGCTATGTAAGCCATCATGCCATCAGGTTTCAGCTTCACTGGGAAATGTTATGCTAACTCCCTTAGACTTTCCCCACTGACTTTATATTATTAACAATCAAGCTTACTCCTAGGATAATACTCTTTTCAAACATCCATATGGAGACAAAGAAACTACATTTCTCATTAAACCAAACAAACCAAAAATCAAGGAGAAGTGGGCGACCTATGGCATTAAAATGAAAAAGGTCAAAATAAAGGGGAAAACCAAAAGGGGCCTACACTCAAAACATAAAATAGGCCAAAAGCTCAAAATTGAAATAAAGGAAAATACATACAATAGAAATCAACAACAAAAAATACATACAAGTAGAAAATCAAAATGTGGTGACATGTGTACATAAAGATAAGGTTTCTCAAGAATAAAAGAAATTTAGGTGGCAACCATTCACAAGGATTTGGAGTGGTTCAACATCCAAGGTTTTTAATCTAAAAGCATTGGTCCCTAAAACCGTGTATATTGTGTAAGGACCCAAACATAAAGAATCAAACTTTTGGTGTTTGGATGGGACCTCATGTGTTTTGTCCCACAGTAGGACATCATCCCCTACTTTGTAATTTACCATTGTGGCTCTTTTATCGAATGAACATTCGACAATGTCTTGCTTCCTTTGGAGTTATTGGAATTCATATTTTCTAACCTCCTCCAGTTCAATCAGTGTGTCTAAACAATATTGCAAGGGCTGGAAATCACCTTATGCCTCAACAATAGCCAATCTCAAGGCTGGGATTTGCAAGTGAACAGGTAAAATAGAAGGGGACACCAGACTGTAAGGACTTTGGCCTGTAGCTGTATTGAGGGTTATCTTGTCAACCCATAAGGTAAAAGGTTAGCTTCATGTTCCAATCATGTTTTTTGTCTGTAACCGTTCTCTTAAGGATATGAATCAAATGTTTATTTGTTAATTCGACCAATCCATTACCTTGGGGGCAATAGGTGGAAGATCAAAAAAAGTTGGATGTCGTATGTGACACCAAGGTGAAGCATAGCATCAGACATGAAAGTTGATCCATTATGAGCTAGTATCTCAGCAAGGGTTCCAAAACGAGATAAAATGTTACGCTTGATGAATTCTACCACTTGTTGCTTCGTAGCATTCCTGAGGGCAACTACTTCAACCCATTTTGTAAAGTAGTTAGTAGCAGTTAAGATGAATATGTGACCTACACTAGAAGGTGGTGATATTGGACCAATAAATTCCATACCCCATATTACAAAAGGTACTTGTACTTCAATAGGTTTAAGAGGTAAAGCAGCTAACTTTTGCTTCCTAGTGAAACGTTGGAAAGCTTCACATTTTTGAACTAGTAAATGGGCATCTTAGTGGAGTGAAGGCCAAAAGTAACCTGAATGTAAAAAAATTGTTGCAATAGTTTTGGTTGAAAAGTGACCTCCACAAACCCCAGAATGACATTGTTCAAGTGCCATTTGGGCTTGATCAAGAGTCATACAATGTGACAAAAACCCATCAAGGTTTCTCCGATAAAGGATTTGGTCTTGCAAGACATATTGGACAACTTGTAAGAAGAGTGTTTGCTTGGATTTAGTATCGATGTTCGGTGGGCAAACACCATTCATCAAAAAATATACAATAGGTTCATACCATGGTTGTGAGGCTAAATCAGTTTTGTTAACCATTTCTTCATTAGAAATGAAGTCTTATGTTTGAGGTGATTCAATTATGAACGAGGCATGGGACTAATTCGGTAATTCAGCCAACATTGTTCTCCTTATGGTTTTTGTTGGTTTAATATATAAGTCATATTATTGCATGCGCATGATCCATTTGGACCTCTTACTATGCAATTTTGTATGGTTCAAAGCAGTGACTAAGAGATATGTAGGCACAAAAACCAGAACGTTGTGGCCTTGAATGCAATGTCGAAACAACTCCAGAGATTTATACAAATAATAATCATGTTTCTCAAGTTAAGAATAGTTCAGTTGATGTGTCTTCAAATTCTAGGTTACAAAGGCAATTAGTCTAAGGTTTTCCTCATGGCCTCTTTCCAATAATATTGTAGAAATAGTCTCCTCTGATGAATTAGTGTACATGACAAAGTCTTTAGAGTGATGAGGATTGATCATTAGAGGTGCGGAAGAAATGAATTGCTTAATAGAATCAAAATCATGATAGGTCAAAGGGTCCCATTTGAACCAAATGTCCTTCTTCAATAACTTATATAAAGGTTTGACAACTTGAGAAAAATCAGGAATGAAGCGTCTCGGGAAGTTTATCTTTCCAAAGAAAGATTGCATCTCATTTTTATTGGTAGGTAAGGGTATCCTTTTGATTGCTACCACTCTCTCAGGGTCAAATTTGACACCTTCTTGAGACACATTGTGACCCAAGAGCTTTCCCTCCATGACACCAAAAATAGTCTTCTTAGGATTTAAGGATGTGTCAAATTGACAACATCTTAGAAGCACTTGCCTAAGGTGATCAAAATGACTACCTCATTCTTTGGAGAAAACGGTGAGGTCATCGAAGTAGACAACTATAATCTTACCCAACAAGCCTTTGAAAGCAATGGCCATGGCACGTTGAAAATTACTTTCAAAGTTAATCAGACGAAAAGTCATCTTGTGATATGCATATGTTCCCCAAAGGGTAGTCAATGTGGTTTTGTGACTATCAAAAGGTTTGAGGGCTATATGATTGTAACCAGAAAAACCATATAAAAGGGACATCATTTAATCCCTAGAGACTTGTTAGAGGATCTCCTCCATCGATGGGATAGGGTGATGTAGAAACCACAAGTCCCTGCTCTAATGTCAACTTTGCTCTCTTTCAAATTCATATGCCATTTTTTTCTTGGATAGATCAATCACCAGAATTGGATCACCATTACATAGTCAACATAAATATTTTTCAACCTTCTCTCTTCAACACACCAGGGGAAAACCAACTTTGTTTCCAGTTTTATTTATACTATGTTCTATAACAAGAATTACATAGGCATGACATAAATGCAACTACGATAGCAGGGTCACAAACTACATGAACCAGAATCATTGTGGTAACAATTTAAAACTGCTTCACCAATCAAATTCGATTCGGGAAACTTCAAGATCGGTTTTCTTTCAATAATTCTCATTTACCACACCCTAGTATCAGACCAAATCAACTTCAACCAATAATAAAACGTTTTTTTTACCTGTAGAGGTCGTTGTGACTTACATAGAAGCAAACACCAGATTCGATCCCTCACTTCAAAAGACCCTTTGACTCCCACTATCCGATGAGAACCTCTATGTGTTTTTAACATGTATTTTGTCATTCGAATCGTGCAACCTCAACTTCCCTTGGATTGGGAATGTCATAATGGTAGTTCTATGTATGATTTGGAGGCAGCAACCAATTTCTTCTCTCCCTCTTTTAAATACATTATACATCCACATATTTCCTGTTATCACAAGTCAAAACCCACAAAAATCAAACAGAATATGTTATCTTTTACACCCTTCTAGACTTTACACAGTTACCTTCACTGCCATCACAGAGTTGAATGTACAGGGATTAAATTTGATCACCCACACAAACAAAATCTCATTTGCAGAGCTCAAATACTGAAAGAAGCAATGATAATAAATATATATATATATATATATATATATATATATATATATATATATAAAACTTCAGAAATTGATTGACACAGATTCAAATCTTGGGAGTAAAAAAAATTATAGAGGTTCTTTCCTCTTTCAATTTACATTTGTTTGTTTGCAGAACCCTCTCAAAACTTTTTTCCAATCCAACCCCAAATCTTGATTTTTTGGAGTTCTCCTTACACATTCCCAAAACCACCATAACCTAATTGACTTCTATTTATTTAACTACTAACTGACGCATAACTTAACTAATACTTAACAAAGAGATATAATCTCTTGTTTTTATTTTTTATTTTTTATTTTAATTTATTACAACATGAAATAAAATTCAACTATTGATCAAAACATAAAGTTAGGACTTCTAGAGTCTGAGCGGGATATTTTCTCAATGCCCCTGCATCAGACTCCCAAGGAATAAAAGTATTTATGGACTCACGTCCATGAGGTCTTCAATTGTTCTGCCGCTTTTCTGTATAATTGCAACAGAGACCCAAGTAGCATCCTCTACTGGGTGATCCTTCCTTTTGACCAAGTATTCATAGTAGTCTTTGCCTCTGGTTTTATTCACCAATATGTCGTCCAAAATATTCTCCATTTGCATCGGCTTGGTTGTAGGTAGTTGCTTCATCCAATTGATTTGTTGGTATTTGTTACTATCTGGGTCACTTGTTGGTGTTTCTGGTCCATTCTCAACATAAGAGTACATATTTTCTACGTTAAATATAGGAGATATCCCAATGTTGGTTGGAAGTTCAATCTCATAAGCGTTTGTTAAAAACTTCTCAGGATATTAGATGGTATGATATTTTCCAGTTTGAGCTTGTTATATTCTCTCTTAGGAAACCTCTCTTTCCGTAGGTGTGCCAACACTAGATCTCCTTCCTCAAAATTGACCTCCCTTCTTTTTAAGTTTGTTTTTGTTGCACTCAATACACTTTCCAGTCTTAAATTATTTTCCTTCAACCCTATTTTTGTTTGTACTCCCACCTGAATAACTGTAATTCCATCAGAGAACTTGGCAATTATTTCATTTACTTTTCCTTTTTTATGATCTCGTTCTGCAACCTCAATCAAGTTTTTAATTTGATCCATTCTTTCACTTATAGATTTGTGAGTGTTCCCGATACCAACATTTGTTGTTGAATCTTTGTTAAATGCTAATTTGACTGTAGCCCCCAAAACTTCACTTCACACTTTATCAGGGAACAAACCATCTTTACCCCTGATGACAATACCCCCATTCAAGTATTTACTTTTCCATTTTCCATAATCAAGAACTTTTAACTTGCCAATCTTCAATGCATCCCAAAGCTTATTCACAACAAAAATAACTAAGGCTTTATGTTCATTGTCATCAGCAATAATCAAAACAAAATACTTCTCACAAATGGCATCTTCCAACACTGTAATCATATCCCTTGCATTTGTGATCTTCTTATCAACTAATAATAGCTTACAATCCTCACATTCCACACACATCTCTTCATGTTCTGTCACAAAATATGGAGAAATATATCCTTGATAAAATTGCATTCCCATTACATCATACAGATTGATTTATTCACTTTTCCCATTTTCAAGTGTCACATCACCTTTCCTCTCCATTGTACATATAGCCTATGTTGTCATATTTCATGTTTCATAGTTATTCCCATCATTCACTACAACAACCTCTATCAATTCACTATCTTCAACCTCTTTAGCTACTATCACACTATCACTGATTACTTGCTCTTCAATCCTCAATCCAATGATAATTTTCTGGTGTTGAAAAACTATGACAACTTTCCTATCTCCATAAATCTCAAAGGTGTGTGAC
>ML819710.1:44065-58514 GCA_009831015.1 Picea engelmannii | reverse complement strand
CCGAAACTTGCTTCTCAATGAACAAGTGAGTGTGTGTCTAAATGAGGCACTAGCCTTCTTATTTATACAACTCTAACACGTGTGGAGGTGTCTCTTCACTGGCAGGGATGACTTCTTCTTCTAGGTGGTTATAACCACCTTTAATATATCCTGGGCTCCCTTTAATATATTTTGGGTTCAACTTCTTATTCTGCCTATTACAATTATGTTTTTACCAATCTGCAAAAGGGGATTTGGTATTTTACAATAGCCAACATGATCAATCAGCAATAGGGGATTGATCTAATGAATAATGAAACAATAATAATTAGAATACACTTTGCAGTTACATTATTTCAACACTCCCCTTAACAAGAAGGGTATTCTACAACAGCATTAGGCGAGAGAGAGGACAACATTAGGTGGGTGAGAGGACAGCATCATCAATATCATCTTGGAGCACTGAATGACATATCTATAAATCATCAGAATTTTTTCTCATCATCAACATAGCACAAAGGCTGGAACATCATCAACACAGCATGGAGCTAGAGTAGCATCATCGTCGTCATCGGTATGAGGCTAAGGTAACATCATCATCATCTTCCATAAGAGGCTGAAGTCGCATCATCATCATCATCTTCAGTAAGAGGCTGAAGTGGCATCATCTTCAGCAAGAGGTTGAAGTCGCATCATCATCATCAACTGCATCAACATGGATTGGTATAACACTAATACATCCTCATCATCAATAACAGCACAAGGTTGATACAACATCAAAAGCAGCAATATCACAACACAAAGGTTGGAAACACATCATCACAACACGAGGTTGGAAACACAGCACAAGGTTGGCAACACATCATCACAACACGAGGTTGGCACATCATCACAGAAATTAATCTAGCACATTATCACAGCAATTAAACTAACACATCATTACATAAATTAAGTTGGTACACCGCACAACAATTAAGCTGGTACACCACACAACAATTAAGCTAGAAACACAACACAACAATTAAGCTAGAATCACAACACAGCGATTAATCTGGAAACACCATAGCAATTAAGATGGAATCACAACACAACAATTAATTTGGAAACACCACAGCAATTAAGTTGGAATCACAACACAGCAATTAAGTTGGAAACACCACAGCAATTAAGTTGGAATCACAACACAGCAATTAAGTTGGAAACACCACAACAATTAAGATGGAATCACAACACAGCAATTAAGATGGAATCACAACACAGCAATTAAGTTGGAAGCACAATACTAGACTGGCTTTACGTCACAACAATTAAGTTGGAAGCACAGTACTAAATTGGCTTTACGTCACAGCAATTAAGTTGGAAGCACGGTACTAGGCTCGCATATCTCAACATAGCAGTTAAACTGGAAGCACAGTACTAGGTTGGCATATCTCAACACAATAGTTAAGCTGGAAGCACAGTACTAGACTGTTATATCTCAACACAGCAGTTAAGCTGGAAGCACAGTACTAGATCGGCTTTACGTCACAACAATTAAGCTGGAAGCACAGTACTAGGTTGGAATATCTCAACACATCAATACTCCCCCTTTCGAGGGAGGTCCTTTCGGACTATACCAAGCTTATATTGAAAGTGCTCAAACTTTACACAAGATAGAGGCTTGGTCAACACATCGGCAACCTATTCATCTGTGCTAACATATTGGAGCTTTATGGCTCTTCTCTGCACCATGTCACAGATGTAATGATATCGGATATCTATGTGCTTCGACTTGTCATGAAATACAGGATTATATGTCATCTTTATGCAGCTTCGGTAGTCACATAGTATCGTGGTTACTTCCATCTCTAGGTCAAATAGACAGGCCAACAACTTTCGAAGCCATATAGCTTCACAGCTGGAAGAACACGCAACAATGTATTCTGCTTCCACTGTACTAAGAGCAATGCTAGATTTCTTCCTACTTTTCCATGAGATCATGGTTGATCCCAAACTGAGACAACATCCTGAAGTGCTCTTCATGTTAAAGACACTTCTAGACCAATCTGAATCAGTGTACCCACTAAGTGTGAAATCATGATCTCCATCATAGCTGAGACCACAATCTAATGTACCCTTAAGGTACCTCATCACATATTTTACAGCAACTAGGTGAACATGTTTGGGTTCTACTAGAAACCGACTCAAGGTGTTTACGGAAAAATAGATATTTGGTCTAGTGTTCGTCAGGTACATCAGTGATCCAATGATCTGTCTATACAGTGTGGCATCAATCAATTCTGATGAAGTGTTGACCAGTAGCTTCATCTTTGTTTCCATGGGTGTATTCATGGACTTACATTCCAACATGTCAAATCTCTTCAGGATTTCGAATGCATACTTCCCTTGGTTAAGGAATATTGTCTCTAGACTCTGCCATACCTCGGGACCTAAGAAATAATGCATTAGGCCAAGGTCTTTCATCTCAAATTCTGAAGCGAGCTTCTTCTTTCATTCGGTGATGAGTTTTTCTTCTCTAGTTAAGAATAAGTCATCCACATACAACAAAAATATCACCGACTCATCATTCATAACCTTGAAGTAGAGGTTAGAATCTTCTTTACTCTTGGTAAATCCCAAGCTCGTCAGGAAACTGTTAATTTTTCCATATCAAGCTCTAGGAGCTTGCTTCAACACGTACAGATCCTTGTTCAACTGGTAGACATGAGTCTTTCTATCTTCAATATTCAAATCAATTTTTCTCATTACTTTGTACTAATCTGGTACACTTGCTCAACTGCAACTCAATCTACACAATCATGTGCTAGCTCTATGTGCTTTCTGCAAGGCACTATCTGTCTCACTGTCTGGGAGTATGTCCTCTACTCTCTCTGCAACTATTCCTTCTGGAATCTGGGATTCTGCACCTGCAGCTGCTTTGGGGCTGAGAATGACTGCTTCATTCTCATTATGGCTGCTAAAATCTGAGAGTAACTCCTCTTATTTTATCACAGCAACAGTTTCATCTGCAACTGAGAGTGGCTCAATAACTGATATTGAGGATAGCTCTTCTTCTTTCATGGGGGTAATGTTATCATAACCATGTCTTCCTGACCCAACTGATGTACGGCACCAACTACCACTCAAATTTTAAATATGGGGATTGCTCCCCCTGCATCTCATACTATATATGAATCATGGTTGTTCTGGTTCTCTTCATAAGTACTAGAACTGTTTCTTCAATAATTGTCTCATCATAGCCTTCTCCCCTTTTGCTGGGAGAATCCTCTGGTTGTACATTAGGCTTTGTACATCTACAACATGTTTGATCTATATAGATCAATATTGGAAGTCAATATTGACTTCTCTTCTCACGGAAGAATTTATATCCTAGTCTTTCTGACTAGCTTCTTTCTTTGTCACTGAAACAAGCGAATCATCCCAGAGATTTCATATCTCCTAGGAGTCTCTGAAGTTACGATCTAGTCTTCTCATGGCATCTGTCTTCCAGTCTTGGAAGTTGTCTCTTCATCTGATCCTTTCTGAGATCAGGCTTACTCTCGATTTCTTCTGAGTCTACAAGGACTTCATCATCTCTTATAGGGTATAATTGGTGTTGCATATCAAGTCTAAATATGGAAGACAGAGTCAAACTTCAAATGAGATATGCTTCCCATTCTAATGTTCGGTCATCTTTGGAGCCTTCTGCTCCTTTCAGTCGATATTCATATGAGATATTCTGAATCTCAAGAGATAGCTTCTTCTTCATCTTCTTTGGTGCATGAGTGTATATGGTCATGTGCATACTCTACTTCATGGCTCATATGTTGCCTTCTGCAACCTTCACTATAGCTTTCTCAGGGTTATCACCTGTGATCTAAAACAAGGTCAACAAAACAACAAGCAAGAATAATATCCTTTTGATAATAATAGATAAAGCAATAGCATGAATAATCATCAAAGTATCTCCTTTAGAGCTATCACTCGTGGCTTGTCTGAAGCAATGATCAAAAGTAAGAGATACATTACGAAATGAGGTCAACACTCTTATAGTGTTGTGATAGAACATTCCTCCATGGAAAATGATTACATTAAGTATTTACCTCTATATGCTCACATGATATCAAGTATAATACTTTACAAAGACTGTTATCTCATTACTTGTAAAGGGGTAGTCATCAACTTGTCATGTGTACCTTTGAATCTTATCAACTTGATTAATCAAACATGGAGCTTGGAGCCTTGTCCTCAAGAATGAGTGTGCTTGCTTTTCTTCCAAGTCTCCTTCACTCAAGATGACGAGTGCTTTCTTCAACCTGTCTTTTGTACTAAGACAATATGTTATCTTGGCGGAAGGTTGGGTTAGAGGATAAACTCTATGATCTCAAATTTTAATCCATCTAATACCTTGACTCGGATTTTGATCAAAGGTTAGAATGATAGTCATAGCTACAGCATGCAACACTGATCAAAATAATGTCATAACAAATAGATGCATATCATAATAATCACACATGGGTTGCATTATTCCTCTAAATGTGTTGGATCTTGAGATCCTTTTGGATCTATGGCAAGAGATCCCTTCTCCTGCAAATACTCTTTAAAGATTAACCGTGAGTACATACCTCTGACGACACTTGTAGGTAGAGGCACCATCTGGTAGTAGCGGTAATGATCACCAACTCTTAAGAACTTCAAGGCTGACTGCAACTAGTACTACGACTGCAACTGCAACTGGTACTGCAACTGCAATTGATACTGCAACTGGTTTTGAGATTGCAACTGCAACTGCAACTTAGGGTTTTATGAGGAAACCCTAATTTTTCAAACTTCAAATTTGAAATTCTGATCCAGGGGATAGATGCGCTGAAATGAGCTGAGGCGAGTAAGCTGGTGCAGTCAGATTTCTGAAAATCCAACTTTTACCCCTTCAAACTTGATTAGCGGATTTCTGGACTGGTGCTTCTAGTTTTCTGGTACCTTTGGTACTCTGGTACCTTTGGTACTCTGGTTTCCTGTTACTTCTGGTACTTTTTGAAATTAGGGTTTCACTTTCCAGGAGATCTAGCCACTGAAACATTGCACTGAGGATGCCAAAGTGATCCTTGAGGAAGGGTGCACTTTCTAGATGGTTTTGGGGATGAAATACTTCATCAACAAAAATCCCTAATTTGCATGTATGACAACAGTGATTTTTTTCACTTTCTCTTATGAAAGATGCTCTCTTGAGCTTAGCTCTGATACCATGTTAAGGTTTAAGTTATTATTAGAGTTCTTTGCAATTTACTAGATAACAATAGAATAAGATAGGATCACTGAGAAATACACAATCACAAGAGACACATCATTTATCCTGGAAAACCCTCATGGGGGAGAAAACCCAGCAAAACTTCCTTATTATAGATAGCCAATACAATGCCAAGAGATAACTCAAACAAATAGAGAAAGTCCTCTCCCAAGAATGTGCCTCTCTCTCTCTCTCTCTCTCTCTCTCTCTCTCTTCTCCAACTGTAGCTCTGAAACTTGCTTCTCAATGAACAAGTGAGTGTGTCTAAATGAGGTGCTAGCCTCCTTATTTATACAACTCTGGCACATGTGGAGGTGTCTCTTCACTAGCAAGGTCAAATTCTTCTTCTGGGTGGTTATAACCACCTTTAATATATTCTAGGCTCCCTTTAATATATTTTGGGGCCGACTTCTTATTCTACCTATTACAAATATGTTATGACCAATCTGCAAAAGGGGATTTGGTCTTTTACAATAGCCGACATGATCAATCCGCAATAGGGGATTGATCTAATGAATAATGCAACAATAATAATTAGAATACACTTTGCAGCTACATTATTTCAACAAAACCTTTATAATGACTATTAATAGTCATCTTCTCTTCCCCTTCGTGAACTTCACCTTGTTCATTGTTAGTTGTAGTCATGCCTATGTAACAATCCTTCTCCATTGACCTGTTACCCACTACCTCACCAAGCTTCTTCTTAGCTTAGTCTCTTGGTATTCCAATTGTCCTCTCACCTAGAACCTCCTTGAGCACTCCTAACTCTTCTGGTTGTTGTACTTACTGAGAACTTCCACTTATTCTCCTTCTTTTGTTGCAAGGTTCTTTTTCCACACTTCTTCCTTCACTTGTGAGCTTCACTTTCTCTCCCTGACACAACTTCCAAGATATGAGTCATGGTCACTCCCTCCTTCAGCTGCTACCTATTAATAATATGCACATATAATTTTGCAAATTCAAAATAGTAAGACCATATTCATTCACTCACCAGTTCTTCAAACAATTATCCCCAACTCTGTATCTTCGGTTGGAATTGTCTTCTTGTCTACAAATTCTCTATTTCAAACTTTACAGGTGCTCTGCCTATCTTCCTTCTTCATTGTTCAGAATTTTCAAACTCTGACTTACTCTTCCAAAGAGTATTTTTCCATAATCTTGGAGAATTACTTCCCTTGTAACTTTAAAGAAAATCTATGTGCTCTTAGACTCTTCTCCTCTTAAGATCTCAACCTGCAATTATCCATTCTTTGATCAAATCAATGTAAAATACAAAACCATTTACATGTCAAATTTCTCCCAGATCTGATCCTACTACAAGCTCATTGTGTTTGACTCAATTCTCGCAAAGATAAAACTGGATTCCAAAGAGCGTAACCACGAGCTCTAATCATCACTACTTATCTTATCGTCACCACTTCAAAGAAGAAACTCTCTCTATGCTTTGTTTCTTAGGCTTCGATACCACTTGATGCAGGAACCACATGTCCCTACTCTAATTTCAACTTCGTTCTCTTTCAAATTCAGATGCCCATTTTTTCTTGGACAAATCATTCACCGGAATTGGATCACCATTACACAGTCAACATAAATATTTTTCAACCTTGTCTCTTCAACACACCAGGGGAAAACCAACTATGTTTCCAGTTTTATTTATACTTTGTTCTATAGCAGGAATTACATAGATGTGACAGGAACTCAACTATGATAGCAAGAATGGAACTACGTGAATCAGAATCATTGTGGTAACAATTTAAAATTGCTTCACCAATCAAATTCGATTTTGGAAACTTTAAGATCATTTTCCTTTCCATCATTCACATTTACCACTCACTGGTATCAGACCAAATCAACTTAAACCAATAATAAAATGTTTTTTTTTTACCTATAGAGGTTGTTGTGACTTACATATAAGCAAACACCAAATTCGATCCCTCACTTCAAAAGACCCTTTGAATCCCTCTGTTTGATGAGAACCTCAACGTGTTTTTAACATGTATTCTGCAGTCCAAATCGTGCAACCTCGACTTTCATTGGATTGGGAATGTCATAATGGTATTTATATGTATGATTTGGAGGCAACAACTAATTTCTTCTCTCCCTCTTTTAAATACGTTATACATCCACATGTTTCTTGTTATCGCAAGTCAAAACCCACAAAGATCAAACAAAATATGTTATATTTTACACCCTTCTGGAATTTACACAGTTACCTTCGTTGTCATCACAGATTTGAATGTACAGGGATTAAATTTGATCACCCATGCAAACAAAATCTCGTTTGCAGAGCTTGAATATTGAAAGAAGCAATAATAATAAAAAAATGAATATAGATATAAAACTTCAGAAATCGACTAACACAGATTCAAATCTTTGGAATAAAAAAAATTATAGAGGTTCTTTCCTCTTTCATTTTGCATTTGTTTCTTTGAAGAACCCTCTCAAAACTTTTTTCCAATCCAACCCCAAATCTTTATTTTTTGGAGTTCTCCTTATACATTCCCAAAACCACCGTAACCTAACTGACTTCTATTTCTTTAACTACTAATTGAACCATAACTTAAGTAAGACAAAGAGATCTAATCTCTTGTTTTTATTTTTTATTTATTTATTCAATTCGTTACAACAAGAAATACAATTCAACTATTGCTCAAAACATAAGGTTAGGACTTCTAGAGTCAGAGCGCGATATTTTCTCAATGCCCCTGCATCAAACTCCCAAGGAACAAAATTATTCAAGGAATCTCGTCCATGATGTCTTCAATTGTTCTGTCACTTTTCTGTATAATTGCAGCAGAGACCCAAGTAGCATCCTCTACTAGGTGATCCTTCCTTTTGACAAGGTATTCATAGTAATATTTGCCTTTGGTTTTCTTCACCAATCTGTCGTCCAAAATCTTCTCCATTTGCATTGGCTTGGTTGTAGGTATTTGCTTCATCCAATTGATTTGCTAGTCTTTGTTACTATATGGTTCAATTGTTGGTGTTTTTGGTCCAATCTCTACGGCCTTTTGAAGGCCCTAAACTAATGCTCCATATTCTTCCATGTTATTGGTGTTAGGGAACTCTAATCGAAAAGAGAAAGGGATTTCCTTTTCCTTTGGATCACATAAAAAGACCCCAACATCGGATATGTGCTTGTATTTGGCACCATTAAAATCCGTGCTCCACGTCACTTCTTCTAGCTCAGGAGGAGGGATATGAACATCTTCAGATAACACAGTATAAGTACCCATCCCCATGTCTTGAAAAGACACATGTTTCGTGTTGTAGAAAGCCAACTTGATCTCGGTACTTTCTCTCTCTCTTAATGACAACTTCTACACCCTTATGAGGAAAGGTGAAGTGAGTTCCTTCCATGAAGTAGAAACCTCGTTTGACCTTGGAGAACCACTCTCTTCCTAAAATCATACCATATGCTTTAGGTATATCTACTACAATTACGTCTATGAGCATGTGCACATCAGGAGCTTGGTTGAAAACAATGGATAAATCCTTGATGTAACCAATGGTTCTAGAGTCCTTGAATCCAAAGCTAGCAGAACTTTACAAGAACCTGTGCACTCAAGCCCCAATCTCCTCATAACTCGAAGAGGCATGACATTGTGCCTTGCTCTTGTGTCAATGACACAAATATGGAGCACAAAATAAAAAATATTTACTGAGAAGTAGAAAGGAGGAACTCCTGGGTCTAAATCAATGGCATCATGTGCCTCCTTTGGTTGAAAATAGGCCTCTTTGGAAAGAGGATCTCTATGTTCTATTCATGAAGTAGGAGGGGCTTGCAGAACACATGAAAGGTTTTCAAACTGAACACGTGTCCTAAGAGCATCTAATAATGTCATATGAGTTGGGAGCTTCGCTAGATCCTCAACTATATTGTAAGGTCTTGGTATTGAGAAGTGTGGTGGTGGATCATTAGCTAAAACCTTGTTTGGAGTCTAAGGAACTCAATTATTTGGAGGGGAAGGTGATCTGCCACTCATGATAGCCTTGTTTCTTCCACTGTCTTTAGGATCAGTTTTGGCCCCCTCCACTCCTTGCGTATTTGGTTTAGAGGCCCAATTCCTAGTTTCTACAACAAAGCTTCCAATGGGAGGAGAATTATCATTGTAAAGCACAAATTCATCCATGTTAACTTGATAATTATGAGAAGTGGAGGTAAGCATGTTATTTATTGGAGGTAAAGATGCCTTGCTCGTTTTCGACAATTCGAAGTGATGTGTATACAAGTAACAATACTCAAGATCATGGAAGTCCTGACAAAAGTGACACCAATCCACTTCACCAACATTGTACTTGGGAGGGGTAGTAGGAGAAAGAGGTGGCCTTGACCTTGAAGGAGCAGTAAATTGTAAGTCATTTACTTTGTGATTTAGGCAAAGTATTTTATTGTTCATGTTCATTAATCATTTCAACATTTCAAAACTTTCCCTTTCTTCCATCCTTGAAGTTTGGGAAGGTAGCGGCTCATATTGAGAACCCTCATTTTGGAGTACTTCATTCCTAGGCTTCCTGTTGAAATGAGGTTGCACTAGAGGTGAGGGAGTCATATTGAATTCCTCCATGTTTCTCTCAATTTCTAGGGCACTAGTCTTGGTTGCATCGAAAGTGCGTATTGATTTGTCTTTCAATATGTACTTTACATTTGGATTCATAGAGGTCATGTAGTAGTGGAACAAATTGTTCCCAGATGGTTGGGAAGCAGTTTGGATCATGTTCAAGGTGGAGGTAAAGCGTTTATTGAAATTTCGAATTGGCTCTCCCTCATGGATGGAGATGATTGTGAAATCCCTTAGTAGGGAAGCCACATCATCTGTTCTTTGGAAATGTTTCTTGAACTCCTGTACCATAGTGTCCTAATGTGGGATACTATCATTGGGAAGCAAGCAATACCATCTCATTACTTCACGCTCAAAGGTCCTTACAAAAATCCCAATGATGACATTAGGAATGGTTATGTCCATAAGTGCTAATGCATCATAGAAATTTTGTATATATTCCTCGACATTCAATGGACCAACGCCACTAAACTTGGGAAGTCAATTTGGGGCATCTACTGGAATGTCATGTAGAGGTCAGGCCAACCTTAAATGGGTGTTGGGTTGCCAAGGAATTTCCATTGGAACAGATGTGGGAGGAAAAATAATAGTTGTTGGAACAATTAAGGGAATAACCTGAGGGTTGGTAATTGTTGATGGATTGATTGGTGTTTGTTTTAGTTTGGTATTTTGAATAGAATAAGAGGAAGAGGGTGACTTAGTTTGTAGAATAAGGGTAATGATTTTCTCTGGTTTACCAAATGTATGTATCTCACTATTTGTTTTCTTTCATAAAATTTGGCTTCTTGTAATCTTGGGGGAAACTATTTCCCTAGTCTTAGGATGTTTTCGCCCTACCAACTTGCAAGGGGATCAAGTAAGTAATTTTATTTCAAGAGAGTTATCATACCAATAATCCTACTCTTTTTGATGAGATGTTAAAGCATCCAAACTTAAACAAAAGTTTGTTTTAGTTCTTCTCCAAGTGAAAGGTAAGATATAACAGTTGATTACTAATCACGTGAGTTTGAACAAGTAGAATCAGATACTAACAAGGCAAGAGAAAAGGAAAAATAAATGGTATTTATGGCTCCTCGATGCAATGAAATTAAAAGGGAAATGAACTATGAAAATTACCCAGGAAATCTGATGAATCCCTTAATGATCTTGTCCCGAAAATCTGCCAAAAGATGAGGGGAAAAGAAACCAAAGAATTTGGGTCCAATGCTCAGTAAAGTTTTGGATGCAAGCAAAACAAAAAAGATTTGTGAGGCTCCCCAATAGATTCGCCAGAAAAGTGATGTGTTATAAGTGAAATCCATCCGTTGAGATGGATCCCACCTATTTGAATGTGAATTCGATTACAGACTCTTTGATAGCTCGGTCACGAGACGAAGACTACCTGCAGTTGAGATGGTCTTGTGTCTAAGGCGGTGAAAAGAGGGAAAAGGAGAGATGAAAGACATACAAAAAATCTCTCTTAGGACCACCTAACCTGGGTATTCTACTCCCTCGGCTTCCTCAGTGGCCAAAATGGCTTGGGGGTTGGTTTTTATAGACAAAGGGGTGAAAAGGAGCTTGTTGATTTTTGGACCAGTAAACTAATAAAAGTGAACAAAACGTTGTTCACTCCTTTATGGCCTTGGGAAAAGGTTCAAAATTGGTTCTAATGGTAAACTGGGATTCTGAGAAATTGCCTAGTGGATAAATTATGCAAAATTAATGAAAAATAAGAGTCAAAACGTCTTTAATAAGATGTATCTGTGTCTTTTAAGGTGGTTGTAAGTGATGAATAACAAGTTGTTCGGGACTCATAATGTGTGGGAACAAGCCCATAATGGTCCAATATTACCCAGAAATGTCATTTAATTAGTCCCGGTATTTTTCAAAGTTGAAAAGGGGGTCTGAAAATAAAATTACAGACCTTTAGTAAGCTGCAACAACTATGAAAAAGGGATATAACTCACTGCAAACTAGTATTAACCGAGGTATGGGGTGAACTGATGAAAGGTAAAGACTTTAAACCTGTATTTAATTGTGATTTTTAAGTTGATTGTCACATGCAATGGTTACCATACCATATTGAAGGTCCTCCCAATCAAGCAAACACTTATTATCGTGCAATTGTTCAACTTAGTATAAGAGGAGTGAGCTTAGGTAGACCACTAGGTTAAAACGAAAACTGCCCCATGTACTTTAGAGAAGGAGGGGTTAGCCCCTTCTAGTCACTAACACTTCCAGGCTCTTAAAGCAGCTTCGATGGAAGAAGGATACTTGCATAAAGGAGGAGGCTTAGGAACCCCCGAGGGAGTTTTAGTTGAGCTTACCCATGCAGAGTAGTAATCCAACGGAGCTAATCTAATCAACTTCTTGACCACATGATTTACAAGAGAAAATAGAGAACACTCAATTGATACCAAGTAGACAAATTTTGAGGGGCTCCTGAGGAAGATTTCTTGGCTTTGATTCTTAGTATTCTAGAAATGGAAATTGCATAAATTGAAATTCCAATCCATCCATGTGGCGATATCGTGTCTTGCTTTCACAATAATGTCTTTTTGTCAACAAAATTTTAAATCTAACTAACTTATATATGATATAAATATATGTATAAATATAAATATAGTGTCTAGATAATATAGTGTTTTTGGTTTGTGTTTCGTGGGGCGGACCCTTGCCTCTTCTTTTCAAGTTTTTTGCATGTTTTGGTGTTTTTTTTTTGTTTTTTTTCTAATGGACCCTTTAGGAGCAACAACCTGTAAGTTAGAAAAAGAGGAAATAAATAATGCAAATGAATACCAGGTCAACCTCCCTACTAATCTTGACATTAAACACACAAGGTATGATGGCACAGAAACCCAACCATCACCCAATCACAGGGTTATGCACCTTTTTCCTTCATCTTAGGTGGACTGGTATTCGAATAAATTTAATCAAGGATTTAATAAACCCCTGTGATATTCAACCCAAAGGAAGGGGGTTGAATCTCTTTGTGGGACGCATAGTCGCCATGTGCATGAGTGATCTGGATATTATGAGAAGAATGAAATGAACACGTATTGGTATTATTATTAACACGTAGATACAGTAAAATTGGCTTCTATTTAATAAAGACACTCTGAAACTATAAAATACAGACTGAAAACAAGCTTGCTAGAATGGTGGCGACTTATCTCTGAGAAGAAATGTGATGGTTTTTCCCATTCGGAAGAAGATGAGTAAAATAGGCTCCAAAATCCTTTTTATATCAAACATTAATGCCAAAGCCCTAGACATCCAAAAACCTAACCTAGGAGATGAAGCGCCAAAAGTCATGTGGGCCCCGTTGGGGTAAGTTGGTACATCAACTTCCTGGGGTCATAAATTTTGCATACAATCTATGTTTGGGGCATTTGATACCTCGTCAAAAAGGTCTATCCAAGAAGTACAACTTCAGTCAAGCGTTAGGGCATGTTAATTTTAATACATGGCCCCAAAAAAATTTCAAATAAAAATAAATAAATAAAACGTCATTTAGGGCCTCAAAATGACCCCAGAAGTTTGGAACTCGAAAATCTAGAAAACAACTGCTAAGATGAAAAATGTAGCTGCCAAGAAGAAATTTTTATGTGAGTCATCTAGAAGAGGTGGGTGATCCAGATGGATATCGAAGGCCACCCACCTTTTCTGACTGGCTCAAAACAGTTTTCTGGCAATTTTGGCAATTTACTATTTTTAGCAGGTTTTAACTTCCGGGGCCATTTTGAGGGCCTAAATGAAGGTTTTTTGAGATCAAGGTTCTTAATGATAGCCAAAGGCATGATTAAGCCCCCAAAATTAATCTCCTCAATGATACCTTTCCAACGAGCTATCATACGCCTAAAACGAAGATCGTATGCAAAAGTTACGACCCCAAGAAGTTGATGTACTAACTTACCCAAATGGGGCCCACATGACTTTTGGCGCTTCATCTCCTAGGGTTAGGTTTTTGGATGTATAGGAATTTTGACATTCCTGTTTATTGTAAAAAGGCCTTCAGAGCCTCATTGTAATCATCTTCTTGCGAATGCGAGTAGCCGTCACATCTCTTCTCAGAGATAAGCTGCCACCATTCTAGCGAGTCTTTCACTCTGTATTTTTACGATCTCTGTACATTTATTTCATTAATAGAAATCGTGTATTACTATATCTCTGTGTTTATGGTTGCATGTCTGATATATTTATGTTATATTATTGGATATACGCGATATCTCTGTGCATTTCTTTATTATATCTTCTCTCTCATTTCATGCCGAAAATAATCTGGATCAGTGGTATCAGAGCAGGCTGCTCTTGATTGTTTTTTCTAGTGCATGTCCCCGACGAGGTCCAAGTATAGCAAGTTGGGTCTCGATCCTGTCTCTCTTGAAGACAATCTCTCTCGCACACCCAAGAAACCCTCAATGGCGGAAGAAAATAAAATCGACGGAGTAGACGATCCTATCAATCTATTGCTTGAGCAAGCTCTCAGGCGACAGAGGGACGAAATGATGGAGAATTTTTCCCACATCCTTAAACACCTTCCGATAGCATCAGGCGCATCTTCATTAAGCGACCACTCTGGAGGCACCTCGCCTTTCAAGGTACAAGTTAATTTTGATATTCCTGTATTTGAAGGACAGATAGATGTAGAAGCCCTAGA
>ML819710.1:32889-43984 GCA_009831015.1 Picea engelmannii | reverse complement strand
TAGAAGGTTATTTCTCTGTTCACAATGTTTTCGACAAAGAAAAGATCACCTTTGCACTCCTTAAAGCTCTCCCTCATGTCAAACATTGGTGGGAAACTTACTGGGAGCAATGTTCCACAGAGGAGTCTGGAATATATGGAGTCGATCCCACTTGGGATTTTTTTATGGATGCAGTAAAGGAACAGTATTACCCTGTTGGCAACTATGAAGACCAGTACATGAGATGGACCACACTGCGGCAAGAGAGGGGCCAAGTGGTTCCAGAGTTCACCAATGCCTTTCATACCTTGCACACCAAGTTGGGTATCAAAGACTCCAAGTGACATTTGGTTCTGAAATACCGTGGGGATCTACACAGATACATCCAGAATGAAATGGATTTTCTGGACATCTCATCACTCGGTGCTGCTTATCGATATGCTGTTAAAATTGAGCAGAAATTTAAGAACTAGAACAAATGGGAATTCGGGTCTGCAAATCTGCAACAACCAAAGTATGACAAAGATGGCCCTAACAAACAGTCTCCCGAAAACCAGTCCAAGACACAGGAAAAGAAGGGTCACGGGAAGACAAAGAAGGACACCGAAAAATGGTGTGATTTCCACAAAAGCCCCTGGCACAACACCGATGAATGTCACTCAAAACAGTCATTGGTGGCCAAGATCAAAGACAAGGAGTCGAACCCTGATTCAGAATCTGATTCTGAAAATACAAGTAAAGGACAGATCGTTGACGCAGACCCCACTGCTATTGTCACGACTGCAGCAATTCAACTAGAAGAACCAACAGATCCTGAAGAGGGGGAGTGCCTTTTTCATTCACAGATGTCGGTGAAGGGGACCCCGCTGCATTTTATTGTTGATAGTGGAAGCCAGAAGAACCTCATCTCAGCAGAGGTTGTCAAAGAGTTGGGATTGTTGACAACACCACACCCGCGGCCATACAACATTGGGTGGCTTTGCCAAGGTCGAGATCTTCGTGTCAGCCAGCAATGTCAATTGTCATACAGCATCCAACCCTTCAAGGATGAGGTATTATGTGATGTTGCCCCACTGGATGTCTGTGATCTTCTCTTGGGCCAGCCATATATGTGGAAGCACCATGCTATTTATGAGTCTCGACCCCGTAGTGTCATTGTTACTTTGGGGGGCCATCTCTACAGAATACCAAAGGTAGTTCCAACTATTGTTTCACCTAAAAAGTGTCGCAAGGTAGTATCTCATACTGCAAAATTCAGCTTCTTCACAATCTGTTCAAAAGGGGAACAGAAGGACATTGCAACCACTATAGTCTCGCCCCCTGCACCTTCTATCCAACAGAAGTAGTCGACAAGGTTGCAAAAAAGCACAAAGATTCCTTCTACACACCTTCCTCTCATGTAACTCAACTTGTTGAACAACCACAACTTCAACAGGTTCATGACAGACTTCCACAAACTAAGCAGCGCGGCGTCTCCAGCAATACAAGCAGCTCACCCAGATGCAGATCTAGCAAACGCTTTTCCCTCTCCCCCGGGAACTCAACGCAATGGAGACCATTTCCTCCTAAGGAGAGAGGATTTATCCAGATGGATATCGGTGGCCACCCACCTTTTCCGACTGGCTCAAAACAGTTTTCTGGCAATTTTGGCAATTTACTATTTTTAGCAGGTTTTAACTTCCGGGGCCATTTTGAGGGCCTAAATGAAGGTTTTTTTATATATAGGTTCTCAATTATAGCTAAAGGCATGATTGATCCCCCAAAATGAATCTCCTCAACAATACCTTTCCAACGAGCTATCATATGCCTAAAACGGAGATCGTATGCAAAAGTTACGACCCGGGGAAGTTGATGTACTAACTTACCCAAACGGGGCCCGCATGACTTTTGGCACTTCATCTCCTAGGGTTAGCTTTTTGGATGTCTAGGAATTTTGACATTCCTGTTTATTGTAAAAAGGCCTTCAGAGCCTCATTGTAATCATCTTCTTGCGAATGCGAGTAGCCATCACACCTCTTCTCAGAGATAAGCTGCCACCATTCTAGCGAGTCTTTCACTCTGTATTTTTACAGTCTCTGTACATTTCTTTCATTAATAGAAATCATGTATTAGTGTATCTCTGTGTTTATGGTTTCATCTCTGATATATTTATTTTATATTACTGGATATACGCGATATCTCTGTGCATTTCTTTATTATATCTTCGCTCTCATTTCGTGTCGAAAATTATCTGGATCAGTGGGTGGCCACCGATATCCACCTAGATCAATCCTCCCTCCTTAGGAAGCAATGGTCTCCATTGTGTTGAGTTCCCCCATCAGATGAGAAAACTTTTGTTGAATTTGGATGTGGGTGAGCCACTTGCCTTGGTGCAAGAGTTTCCCTTCCTTGACAACCCGATAAAGCTAAAGATTTCGTTGTCGAGTTCCCTTGACCTGTGTGTCCATGATATGATCAATGGATTCTTGTTCCATCCAGTCAGGGTTGAGCTCTGTTGGTGTCAATTGTTCTGTTATCTCTGAGGTTTCCAATAATGGTGGAAAATATGGCTGAAGGAGGTCCACATTAAATACTGGCTGAAATCCAAGGAAGGGGGGAATGTTGAGATAAAAAGTATTCTCACGTGCGGCCTTAGTGATGGTGTAAGGTCCATAGCAGAGTGGACGAAGATTCCAATGGGGCCCCATAAGGCGTTATTTTTGCAAGTGCAACCAAACTTTATCTCCCACCTAAAACTTGTGTGACACCGGGTGTTGATCATGGCATTGCTCATACTTTTCATTGGACTTCTGTAAAATATCCTCAATCTATTGGCAGATGCATTGGATCTGCTCAATGAACTAGGTAGCTTTGTCGACTTCAGTTTGAGCATGAGAGGAGTCTCCCGGGGTGGCCGCAAGGGGTAGTGTAACATCCATGGGACCCAATGGTTGAAATCCCAACCCGACTTGAAAGAGGTTATGGAAGGTTGAGCTATGTATGTTGTAGTTATGTTAAACATAGGGAAGAATATCATCCCATGTGCGGGGATTCTTGTAATTGTACATGCGCAGGATTTGCACAATAATTTGGTTGACGGCCTTGGTTTGGCCATCCATTTGGGGGTGGAAGGTAGTGGATTTAGTGAGCCTTGTGTCCAACTTTAACCAGAGGCTCGACCATAATGCCATGAGAAACCAACTATCATGATCTGAGATGATGGTTTGTGGTATCCCAAAATGTACCCACACTTGTTTGAAGGGATTGGAAGTGGCCACTGTTGTGATTCTCTTCTTTCAGGTAGCAGAATCGCCATTTTTGAAAAGTGATCAACAACCACAAAAACACAGTCATTTCCCCGCTTGGTGGATGGAAGGCCCAACATGTAGTCCATTGAGATGGATTCCCAGGGCCTGTCGGGAGTAGGAAAAGGGGTGTACATGCCTTATTTCTTATTGGTCAGTTTGGCAATAGCGCATGCAGTGCAGGACCTGATATACTTGTTGACAACTTGTTGAAGTTTCGGCCAGTAGAAATGTTGTTGCAGCATTGCCAATGTCTTTTCTACACCGAAGTGTCCTACTACCCGAATGTAGTGGGTGTCCCAAATTAGCTTTGCTCACTCACTTGATGGAACGCATAGATGGCCCAAATGGCACAACAACACGTCCTGAAGATGGAAATTAGTGGAAACTATGTTTGCGCCCAACATCTAGTAGGTGGTTGCGAAGCTAGGATCTTTCTCATAGAGTTGGGGCCATCCATAGGTCTCGTGGCCGCAAGAGTCTAGCACCGTGGTGAGTGTCGCGACTGTAGGTCAGTTGAGAAAATCAGCGACGTGGTTGGCACTTCATGTCTTATACTTCATGTTGGTCATTCTGCAATTTTCCTTGTGTCTGCATGAAATGCAGTGGCTTATGATCAGTGTGGATTATTGTCTCCTTCCCGAGAATGTAATGCCTCCACTAGCGGTAGGCTTGCACAATGGAGTACATTTATTTGTCATAAGTAGGGTACTTATGGATGACATCTGATAGTGTCTCACTATGATATGCCACAAGGTGGTTGCGTTGAGTGAGAACTACTCCCGTAGCATAGTCTAAAGCATTTATCTCGATCTCAAAGGGTTCTTGCAAGTCAAGTAATGAAAGCACTGGGGTTGAGCACAAGCACTTCTTCAAATCATCGAACACTTGTTTTTGGGACATGCCTCATACAAACTTTACCTTACCACCACCCATGGTTACTTGGTTGAGGGCCCATGCAATATGGGAGAATCCCAACACGAACCTGCAATAGAAATTGGTAAGGCTTAAGAAGCTCCAACATTCAATGAGTGTGGTTGGGGATGGCCAGTCATAGATGACTTGGATATTGGTTGGATCCACATGCACATCATGCTCATCAACAATGTAGCCCATGTACTAGACCTTGTCCATGCCCAAGGAGCATTTTTCCAAGTTGGCATATAGCTTGTGCTGCCGCAGAGTGTGCAAAACCTGTTGGATATGTTGCAAGTGTTCCACCCAAGTCTTGTTGTAGATGAGGATGTCATCCAGATACAACACTACAAAATAATTGGTGAAAGTCCGTAAGATATCATCCATCATCCTCATGAAAGTTGTTGGGGCATTTTTCAAACTAAAGCCCCGGCATGACCATCCATTCAAAAAGACCTTCTTTTGACTTGAAGGCAATCTTCCATACATCTTTCTGCTCTATTAGGACCTGATGGTAGCCAGACTTCAGATCAATCTTACTGAAGTATTTGGCCCCCTTGAACTGATTAAGAAGATCGTCGATTCAGGGAATCAGGTACCAGTTCGTGACTATGATTTTATTTAGGGCTCGGTAATCAATGCAGAGTCACCAGGTCTCATCTTTCTTCTGCACAAGCACAATTGGGCTTCCACAAGGTGATGAGTTGGGTCGGATGTGCGCCTTTTGGAGAAGTTCTTGGACCCCATGCTTGATCTCCTCATTTTCTAACAGAGAGCGGTGATAGAATGGCCCATTGTATAGTGGTGCATCGAGGGTCAGATCGATGGAATGCTTGACCTGACAATGCAGAGGTACCCAAGTAGGTGAGGAGAAGATGTCTTTGTATTCTTCCACGACTTATCCACTTACTTCTGCTACATGGAGAGCTCGACCGCGGAGGCCATGGATGTGGTTGCAATTTTTCACTCACTCTGAGAGTGAATCATGAAGAATACACACTTCTCGGTCTGAGAGATGACTTTCCTACATTGCTTGGCAAAGATCAAGGAAATGGCACTATGTGGGACTACCTCGGATATCCTATACAATTTCTCGTCCAAAGTAATAATAAAATTATGAGGCCTAGAATCATATACAGCATGACGTTTCCATAAATAAGTTTGGCCCAAAAGAACATCACAAACTTCAAGGGGAGAAACATCACACAATACCTCATCTTTGAAGGGCTTGATGTCATAGGAGAAAGCGACACTATTGACTAACACGAAGATCACTTCCTTGGTGAAGCCATCTGATGGTGTAGGGTTGCGGGTGCGGCGTTGTCGGCAGGGTCAGCCGCTTGATGACCTCCACTGAGATGGGGTTCTTCTGGCTACCACTATCAATGATGAAGTGCAACGGGATGCCTTTCACCCACATCTATGAATGAAAGAGGTGTTTGCCTTCCTCTAACTTATCAGGTTCACCAGTATGGATCTTGGTGGTAGAAATGGTGGCACTGGGTTCCATGTCAATGATCTGTCTCCCCTTTTTCTGGATCTGACTCAGATTCGGAACCCCCATCTGATTCAGAGGCTTTCACCTCAGCCACCAATGACTGCTTTGAGCAGCAATCAACAGTGTTATGCCAGGATCTTATGGAAGTCGCACCACTTCCCGGTATCTTTCTTCATCTTTCCATTGTCCTTCTTTGTTTATGGCTTAGACCGATTATCTTGAGATTGTCCATATTTTTTCTACCCTTTGTTCTACAGGATGGGGATGCCCTTGCTCTGCTTCTATTATGAGGGGTTCCCAGACCCAAACTGACGTGTCTTTTGTTTAATCTTCTGCTCGATTTTGACGACATATCAATAAGTCGCGCCCAAGGATGAGATGTCTAGAAACTCCATTTCTGCCTGGATGTATCTATGCAAACCACAATTCTACTTGAGCACCAAATGTCGATCAGAACCTTTGATACCCAGCTTGGTGCATAAGGTATGGAAGATATTTGTGAACTCTGGCACTACTTGGTCCCTTTCCTGCCGCAGTGTGGTCCATTTTGTATACAGGTCATCATAACTTCCAACAGGGTAGTATTGTTCCTTAATAGCATCCCTAAAGGACTCCTAGGTGAGTGCGACTGTAAATAATGAGGGTTCCTCTATTGCCTTTTGTTCACATAAAATCGACCAGCAATATTTGACATGGGGAACGGATTTGAGGAGTGCAAAAGTAATATTTTCTCCATTCGAAAAGTTATGGATAGAAAAATACCCTTCTAGTAGATTCAACCATTTGTCTACAACATTTATGTCTATCTGACCTTCAAATATAGGAATATCAAAGTTGATATGTACCTTGAAGGGGGTGATGCCTCCGCTCGAGGAAGATTCATCGTCGGTTGGTAGTCATCGAAGGATTTGCATAAAATTATCCATCATCTTGTTCCTCCATTGCGCGAGGGCTTCCTCGAGAAACAGTTTGAAAGGATCTCCTATCCCGTCGTCTTTCTTTTCTCTCTCCATGGAAGGTCACTTGGGAGTGCGAAAGCTCTTATCCTCAAGAGAAACAAGCTCGAGACCCAACTCTTTGTACCATGACCTCATCGAGGACATGCACTAAGAACGACAAGGAGCAGACCACTCTAATACCAATGATCCGGATTTTATGAGCAGAATGAAATGAACACAGATTATTATTATTATTATTAATACAAAGACACAATGAACAATAACAGAGATACAGTAAAATGGGCTTCTATTCAATAAAACATATGTAGAAACTATAAAATGCAGACTAAAAACAAGATTTCTAGAATGGTGGCCACAACTTATCTCTAAGAAGAGATGTGACAGTTGCGCTCATTCTCAAGAAGATGAGTACAGTGAGGTTCCAAAAGCCTTTTTACATCAAACATGAATGTCAAAACCCTAGACATCCAAAAACCTAACCCTAGGAGATGAAGCATCAAAATTCATGTGGGCCCCGTTGGGGTAAGTTGGTACATCAACTTCCCAGGGTCATAAATTTTGCATACAATCTTCGTTTGGGGCGTTTGATACCCAAAAAATCCAAAAAAAATGTCTTTTAGTGCCTCAAAACGGCCTTGGAAGTTTAGGACTCGAAAATCTAGAAAAAACTATTAAGATTAAAAATGTAACTGCCAAGATGAAAGTTGTATGTGAGCTAGCTGGAAGAGGTGGGTGGCCACTGATATCCACCTGGATCAATGACAGCCTTGACTAGTTTTGTGTTTAAGGGTTGAAATTTATCTAATACAATTTGAATGAACGATAATATACAAAGAATAATATCATATTATTTATGAACACAAAATTACATGAAACACACAAAATTCTTTACATAAGCATGGTATAATAACAATAAAGCATGTGCAAGGTTTATGAAACTAAGTGAAATCAAAATAAGTGTGAAGTTGAGAATGGGGGAATTATTTTACAGGGTTGTCTTGAAGTTTTTGTTTGCTACCCTACTATCCTCTTTACCTCAAGCAGGTCTTCAATTGGTTCTTGACCGCTTAGGAGAAGCAAAATAGGCAATCGATTAACTCCTATCAAGTGAGCAATGAAATTTAGTGGTTTTCAATAACATAATTGAACTAAATAAAAAATAAAATTGCAAATTATAGCAATATAACATCCAACTAAGATGGTTGTCGTGGAAGGGTAAATTGACCAAAATGGTCAATTCTCCTATTTGGGACAACAATATAAATGGAAAAAAATCTAAGGCTAAAAGAAGAATGAAATGAGAAGAAATAGACAACAATAACCATCAAAGAAAAGAGAGCCTTAAGGGCTGTCCTAAGGAACCCCTAGATCTCCTAACCACTAGCTATAGTTGAATATACTTAGATCCTTCGGGAAATCTGCACAAAACCACTATAAACAAGTTAAACATAATTGTTAATAAGTGAAAACCAGCAAGTTAAACCCAAAGAAGCAACAAGAAATACCAAGCTAACCAATCCCTCTTGCAGATGGGTAAAATAAAAAGTATTTACTACTACCCCTCAACCCTTAACTAGCAAGCAAACAAGTTCAACAACCAAAAGGAGAACAAGTACAAACAAATACTTAGAGTCTTTAGAGAAAATTCAGCAGAGCTTTTATGCTTTATTCAACATGTCTCCTTTTGTACAAATCCTTCCTCTTATTTATAAAGGAGAGGACAAGGCTAGGGTTAGGTCATAAGACACTTGTCACTTTTGGAAAAGTGACAAGTGGACAAACCCTAAAGTGTTTTGTTCTTATCCAAAAGAAATTAAATTTGATCTTATTTGATAGTTTAATTACAATATTTTAATCCAAAAAGTAAATCATTTAGGACAACTTTTTACAAAAAGTCATTTTTGGAAATGACAAATTTGAGGTGCCATCTCATCATTTTCCATGGGATTTGTGCCATCCCAATGGCATATTTATTGCTTCCATGTTTTGCAGTTGTAAATTAGGTGTCTTCATGATGTTCAAGGCCATTAATCACTATCGGGTTTACTGGGGGTGATGACCCATGGATTAGGGAAAAATTGGGTTGCTTTAGAGGGTAGAGGGGTCTTGGGTTTGGACATTGAAATTAAGAAAATGCCCACTATTCAGGTACTTTTCAGACCTGATTTTATTCCCCCCTTGTTTCCTATAAGTACCCCTAAGAACCGGTGAAGGAAGGCTTCAATCTGGGCTTGATTTGGTTAAGGGACCACCTAGGCCTGAACCTTGAAAGGTTTTTCCTTCATGTCAAATAGCCACAAATCTAATTTTTTAAGCCTCCATGATGTAGCTCTATTCACCATCTTTCCATTTCCTTTCATTTGGCACAAATGGGGCTCCAGATGAGGGATTTATGGCCCTGGAAATGTTCACAAGTAAATGCTCGTTGGAGGGATTATCAAGGAAAGATTTGATCTTAAATATGATTTATGGGTTGGACACCATAATTGATAGATTTCTATGGGCCTACATTCCTGTAGCTGAAATGGGTTTCTTTCTGTTCAGATTTATTTGGCCCGATAGGCCTCCAATTAGGCCTCGTTCTGACACATGTTTCCAAGACAATTAGGGTCCCTGTCACTCTGGAATGCTTCACTAAAAATATGGGATGATTTTTTTTTAAGGGAATGTCATGGATGAGTTCTATGTTTCAACTATTTCTGGGTGGAAAGCCTCTGGATGAGGGAGATACATAATTAATTAGCCAATGACCTTGGGGGAGGGGGACTTAAACTTAAAACATATAGTTTGAACTATATATATATATATATATATAATTGGGGAAATCAACAACTAGTCGAGCATGTACTCGCGTGACATGTGGTCGTGTTATCCAACTGCTACCACTATAACCCTAGGCATGCCAATGCGGCCCCTCTCGCAGCGCACAAGGCTAGTCGAGGGTTTTGAACCGGTGACTTCACATAACAGAGTATCTTAATGGTACACTCCATCTCCAATTCTTCTACACCCTGGGGGCTATATATATATGATGATGATGATGATGATGATGATGATGATGATGATGGTTAACATCCACTGAGACCAAAATTGGTCTATCAGACCTTAATAAAAGCAAGAGATTATTTTGATTTATTTCAAATGTTATTTCGATGCTTGAAAAGCATTAAGAGAAGTGTTCCAAGATCACTAAAGTTTTGATGACTTAGAAGGGTAGGAAGGTCGGTATTGTGACAAATATTTGGAAATTAAGATATAATTTGGGTATAGGTAGGGCATTCTAGGAGAAAGTGTTTTTCATCTTCGACCCTCTTGGTGTCACAAAGGTGATAGATTCTTTTTTTCCATGGTGTTTTGGGGATAATCCAACGCGCAGTTTCACTATGCAGCTCATGATAATTAGTTCTTATTTTAGCAATATTGATTCTCTTCTTTATGTTAGTCAAAATAGAGAGATACTTTTGTTCTTCAAGGTTAGGGTTAACCACCTCCTTATAATATCTTAATTTTCTTTTATTCTTTTATTCTTTAATTCTTTATTGCACCATAGATTCTCCTTAAATTTAGCTTGTACAATATTTTTGATATCATCAATATTCTGCAGAATAACCTCTTCTTATTTTCCCCAATGATTTAGGCAAGACTTGGCATCATTATGTCATCCCCACTTGATCCATTGGTGATTTTGGCTAGAGTCTGAAGCAATTTTTGGGGAGCCTCTTGTTATCCATGTTGTTTATCTTGTTTTTGTACACTAAGTACCTAATCATAGTTGTGCTCTCAATGGGGGAAAGGCTCTCTTCAATAAGGAGGATTGGATAGGGTGTATTGGCCTTAATTTTGAGATTATAAGTTATAAAATTATTTTGGATTTGCTCTATCTTTCTCCGGAATTCTCGAGAGATACTGCATCCCCAAACTCCACATCCATATAAGATAGCAGGAGTGACAAGAGTCTCAAAGAGGAGATTTTTCTTATCCTGTAGCCAAAGGTCTCCTAATTTACAATTATTTTCAAGCTCATATTAAGCTTTCCACCCTCCATTTATCCTTTTCTCAATGCTATAGTTCCAATTGAGCATGTGATGAATATCAATTCCAATATACTTGTACGGAGGCACTTCCACTAAGATATTATAGTCATATATAAAATTATCGTAGGTGATCTTGCTGGATTTAATGATCATAACCTTCATTTTTTCAGTGTTCAAAGTCATACATGTACTAGAACAGAAGTCCTTGAGGATTCTAAGCTACTTACTAAGGTCATAGGGATTCCTTGGCATAAGAACAATACCATTGGCATAGAAAATAAGGATGATTACTATACCATCAAGAGTTGGTCCAACACAACCTACGACTTCCAATGTAAATGCCAAAAAGGGTAGGGCATAGGGGACAACCTTGCTTGACTTTTATATTGTAGTTAACTTCTATTTCTATAATATATATATATATAT
>ML819710.1:18718-32830 GCA_009831015.1 Picea engelmannii | reverse complement strand
CAACCATAAAACATATAAAATATCAAAACCCATGTGAGCTCTTGGTCTCCCATGTGACTATATTAACCCCAATTGGCCCCTATCATAAGCCCTCAATCAAAATGCATTAAACTTGTTTTTATAGGTTGGAAACCCAACGGGTTGGGCGGTTATGGCTCAGCCCTAGTGGTTGGAGATCCACCTACCCCAAACCATTTTGTTGTTGATGCATCCATGATGGTGGTGTTGGTTGTGTATTGAGGGGGTTGGAGGTCGACGGAGGGGTGACGACAGCTGAACATCCCCCCACTTGCACCATGTCTTTGTTAACGACAGTTCAGACTTAGCTAAATAAAGGCAGAGGAGGGACCCAAGCTCGACCGACAAAGGAGGAGGGTGGCTCGACCTCCATGTGCAAAGAGACAGATTGTTATAGACTTAATTTCCACCCTGCATGCCATAAGGGAGTTCACAAGAAGATGAAATCCAAAATGCATGCCTTGCTTGAGATTTGAGCCTTTTTTGGAGGTCATCGTGGGTCTACTAGGGCACAACATGCAATCATCTTCGCCCATCAGCAGTATTGCAACAAGTGATGAACTATCAAACATTCTAGATTTGTGGAGTTACAAAGAGATAGGTGAGGGATGAGTCGTATCTTTGTGGCACGAGCCTAGAAACTCAAAACATTGGATTCTCTAGTGGTCTCTAGAATATCTAAAATCTCTCCCAAGCCTCTTCCAAGGATCTATATAACAAAGGAAAGCCTTGAGCAAGGGCAGAGGAATCAAGAGTATTGTTATGTTGTCCATTTGCAAAGGATCTCTTCCTATCCATCATAGTTAGAAATCAAAAGTGCCTAGCCTTATCAAGAAGTTGAGGAGGAGCAAAGACCAAGGAGTCAAGGGAGATTCGCATCTACATCCAAAGGTATGATAATTTGATGTGATTTTCTTGTGACAATCTAATAGATCATTGGTTTTCCCCTAATATGCTTGTATCTCATTTGCAAATGTTTGGATATGGTTCATTTCATTATAGATCATGTTAGAGACAAATAGATCTAGGATTCTAACACCAAGTAGAGAGGTAGAAGAGCATTGTTTGTCTTTGGTGTGTAGGAAGCAGATTGTGGAGACTCGAGATGTAACTTCAATTCTACATCAGCTAGGATATATGAAGGATAACCTACAAATTAAGGTATGCTATCTCTACCACTCCTTAGGTTGATTGTGAATCCTCTTTCTTGGCTCTAGGAAAACCATATGAATCTATCATTTTCTATCTAGGATTAATAGGAAGGTCCTAGGGAGTTCTTTTTTTTTATTCAATGAGATCCCTATGAGATTTTGTCCCATAACATAATTGTCGACCATATTGGGGAAGGATCTTCTCTAATTTGGGTCTATTTGCTAATTCATCCTCTTCTTGTTTGTTATTTGGTTTTGTTTTCATCCATAGACTCCTAAAGGGTTTAGATCTATCAAATCTGATAGATCTGAGACAGATCTAGAACATATCTATTATTTCCTAAAAATCAAAAAAAAAATATGCATCATCGCGGGTTGCAACATAGTAGTCACGCAATGATCATCATTGGTTAACTAGTTTGTGTCCCATGATGATCTGTAAAAACTGTAGAGTTGCAGGAATACCCAGGCTCTTAAAATTAAATTGGTTCCTTTGATCCAAAAAGTTTGCGAGTGGTTTGTTCTGAGAGTGATCTTGCCTCTGTTTGAATTATCTTTTCGTGTGATTTGCTTTCAAGTGGTGTTTTGAGTGCATTTGTGTGGCCTATTTGCATTTCTTGGATAGGTTTGTTTTTTGTATGAGAGATTCAATGAAGTTGGGTAAAGAACCTAACAGATCTAAATAGATTTGGTAGTGTTTGATACTACTTGCATTGGTTTGTCCTTGTGTAATTGTTATCCATTGTTATATCCATCCTCCTAGGAGAGTTTTGGGTGTGATCTTGGTAGAGACATTGGAGTGAGCTAATAAAGCATCATTTCCAACTTTCTACAGCCCCTTTGCTTGTTGTTGTTGTTGGTTTTCCTTTTGCATTGGTATTCTTGCTTAGATCATGAATCATTTTGCATTACAATTGAAAAAAAAAACAAGACAAAATTGTTGCATGTTTGACTGATTTTTGAGCAATAGTGAAAAGAGTGCATTGGTTCTTCATTGTTTGGTTTCAAATTCTTGAAAAAAAATTAAGATCTGAATTGTTGGTTGGTTTCTTGGGGTGTGAGGTTGCATATACCAAAGTTGCAAAGAAAAAGGAAAAAGTCTCTTTTCCTCCCATAGTTAGATTTCATTGAATCGAAAAAATTTGCATTGCCATTTTTGCATTTGCTTGGTTGGTTCAAGAGTCATAACATCACCAAAAGTTTCATCCTCTTCCCTTTGACTTAAGCAACAACCTTAAAAAGAAAATGCATAATCTAAAATTTATTAGAGACTCTTCTTTCACAGTGAACCAACATTAGTTAGGCTTAGGGCCTTGGAATAGGATTGGAGAGTAAACTCTCCAAGGCCACAAAATGAAACTTAGGAGTCATTAAAGAGTGATAAATCCATTCTTGCAATGAGTGTGTCAGGAGCCTCTTCTAACACAGGAGTTAAGCATGAGGTCACATCGAGGCAAGTAGGAAGATTACCCCTCTTTTTTTGTCTTGGTGTTTGTGGTACTGCTTCTATTGCTACATCTATGGGGACTTCATTGGTTCTACACCTCCGAAGCTTCGGACTTAGTTACCATGTCATTACGTGCAGTCGAACCTAGGACCGTTCGCCCGATCATTGTTTGTGAGGTGGTAGCGTTAGTGACCTTTCCTAAATATTCATAGAGGTGACTGCAGCAAGGACGTTTATGTAGTGGCTAGGGCAAACGTTTGTCCATGATCACAATTCCTCGGAAGGGTGCTTGCCTTGATAAAGGGTGCTTGGACTGGTTAAGGTTATTTTGCGTAGATCATCGTAACTACTCCTCATCCCCCCCCCATAGGGTTGGTTTTTCGAAGGCCCTGAGCCAATTGGTTTGCTTGTTGTTAGCCTAAATTGATTAGGGATGTTCTCTTTGAGTCTTATTCTAGATCGATCGTAGGTTGAATTGTGTTTGGATTTTCACTTATTACATTCACTGCGGTTGAATCACTGCGGATGAATCACTGCATTGATCACGTCAACTACAAGGAATTGAGCCCATTATTGAGGTGCAACCACCTCTAAAGCAATGCAAGATAGGTGACAAGGAATTCAAAGGATCTTATCTTTGATTTGATGAGTCTGGTTTGATCGAAGTGGTAGAGGAAGGTCCTCCACTAAATTTTAATCCTCCTTTGACTGATCTAGATGCACCTCTACTTATCCAAGCATGGGAAAGTTTTAGTGAGCCTTTTTCTTTGTTTATTCATCCTCCCACCATGTCAGGACCAAGTGTTTCATCCGGTGTGGTTGAGAAATCGAGCCCATATTCAAGTGGGACTAGGGACAATCCCCTCAGGGGAATCCCCATGATGTCCACATTACCATCTCTTAGCACCATTGAACCTACATCGTCCATGCCTTTTTCTACAGGCCCCTCAATCCGGGGGATGCCAACTATGTCATCATTTCCATCCATTAGTACTCATAGTGTTCTTATGCTCCTCCCATCCATTTCGATGCCCACTTCTGGATCCTTTCCTGGTGAGGGGTCGAGCCTTGGTTTCGGCATGGGAGGTGGAAATCCTTCCAACTTTTCCAATCCTATGAGCGTCTCGACATCATCAGGTGAGGGTGTACCTTTTGGGTGGAATATTTCTAGTAGTTTTGGGGTTGTCCCTAGTCAAGTTGGGGGCAATAATACATCAGGGGATTTCAAATTTCCTTGGGTTAGCACACCCTTACCCGGGGGCACATCCCTTGGGGGGAATTTTTCACAATGGGGAGGCCTTCCCTTTGTTAACACATCTAGTCCTGGGGGTTTCTTCCCTATGACTAATTTTGGGATTGTTTTTTTTTGTAGGGTCCACATTTACCCATGGGGGCATGTTTGGTTCTGGGAGAAGTCATGCTCCTAAAAGTGTCACCATTCTTGGGGGGACTAACTTTTCGAGAATGCCTCAACCCTCCAATAGTACAAATATAGAGGGACCACAAGGTCCATATGGGAAATCAAAGACTTCACCTCCCTCCCAGTATTCATTTACGACATTGCCTGTCCTAGAAACATTAGACTTACCTAATTTGCCATGATTGACAAATGACCCTATTTCCCACGACCCTCTATGGTCGGCAATGCCTTCCAAGTTGTCATCCGATATCCTAAAGTTCAATGGAAAATTGAGAGAGTACCCCTCTACACACATCATGACATGCAACTTATAGTGCTCATCCAACACATTGATGCATGACAGTGTGAGGCTGTGTCTTTTACAGATATCCCTGACCGAAATTGCCGCAAAATGGTACATTGAATTAAAAGGTTGCTCCTTTAGAAGCTTCAACAACCTGGAAATGGCATTCTTAACACATTACAAATTGCCCATACAGTACGAGATAGGGAAAAAGCTCTTAATTTCACTATTTCGAGGTAATGCCACTCACATTTTCGATCATATACATGAGTGGAGACGAAGACATAGGATGATTAAGACACAAATCCCAGACAAACTCTTGATGGAGTGGTTCACAAAGTCCCTCCTACCACCCATTTCCCGAGACGTAGCTATGGTCAGGGTGACAATCGAGGAGCAGGCCATTCTATGTGCCTATCACTTAGACTTGATTTACTCTCAGTCAAGTACACTTTATGACATCATTCCAAATTCTCCTAGGTCATTGGCAGAACCAAGGAAGCCAACACCAAGACCTCATGTCGATGGTGTGGTTGTTTTTGGATCCCAAGCCTCTATAAACCATTTAGTTGATTAGATGGTTCAGATGTCTCTTAAGTTAGCTTCTAGTACTAGTGCTCAAACTGTTGTGATCCTTATTTATACCTCCGAGGTGAATTCAATGCACTCCATGCAATCGAAGAATCCTCAACAATTTGGAGGAAATAAGAAAAGGAACAAGAAAAATAATTCCAACACTGAGAAATAGATTGCTCCCACCCAGAACACCCAGGAGGGGGGAACTAGAGAAAAGAAGAAGAGTCATTTTCCCTACAGAATTTGTGGGGAGGACCACCCTACTCATTAGTGTCCTCGGAAGGATGAGATTCATCACTATTTAGCACAACAAAAGGGCCCTTATCATCTTGTTGTCTTAACTCATCCTTTCCCTCCTCAACCTGAACATATGGTTGCAACAAATATTGCCCCTCCGCAAGGGGGCATGGAAGGTACCCCTCATCATGAGGGGTCTTCCTCAAATGCTACCATTTTTATGTGTGACGAAATGGTTAATTTGCAGACTTGGGCTAAAAACTATGACATTTCTGAGCCTTCCCATGTAGCTCTAGAAGCAACATCTTCTTCCCAACCCGGTGGCCCTCTTTATATTGAGAATCCATCTTTTGACGCACCCCTTCGCCCTATGAAGGGATTTCTTTGACGTACAATGCATAATCCCAACACACAAGACACCCACAACTATAGTATTTTGGAAGACTTGGCCCAGGCACCATGTGCCATGTCGGCTCTTGAAGTTCTCCAAAGCTGCCCAGTGCAACCAAAAGCCTTAATGTATGCCATAGGTGGGGTTGATCCCTCGGAATCAAGTTTGATGACCTTCAATTCTTCTAAGGCTATTCATAGGCTCTCCCATCAGGTCGCCTACCAGATCATAGTGCGATCGATGGGGAAAAACATCTATCAAACGATGGCGGATGAAGGAGCCTCGACTTGCATAATGTATATTTCTTGTTGGAAGGCCCTTGTCTCTCCTAAGATTGACGTTTCTACAACACTTATTAAAGCATTCGATGGACACATATTCTAGCCTCATGAAATCATTGTCGCCTTACCCATCGAGTTTGGTGGTAAGACTGTCTCTATTATCGTGGAGGTTGTCGACGCACCTCTTGATTACAATTTACTACTCAGGTGTACTTGGTTCTATGAGATGACTTCATTTGTCTCATCGTTCTTTAGGGTATTACACTTCCCTCATCAAGGTAAAATGGTGTTATTCGATCAACTCGCGTTATGCACCCCAGACCTTGGATCCAATGCATTGTCAAACATACCCTTTGTCGGTGATACTAAACAATATTTCATGAACATTGGTGCAGGGATGTTCAAATATCCTTTGTTGATGGGAATTTTTTCCCTTCCCCTACCATCTCCTACTGCACATATCACTCCGATCAACATGATTTCATCATTTACTAGTGGATCCCTTGGGTCTTTTGATCATTGGGTGGTACCTCATCCTAAGGATGTTGATTCATATGGAGCATCCATGCCACTTACCCCGATCGTGATTTCCTATCAGGCTATCCAGTCAACATTTGTTGGTCCTTATTTAGATTCCCTTTAGGATGAGGAGTCTAGTCAATACCTAAGGCCTTCCTGGGCCATCACTCCTCTTCTCGATTCTAATGACATCCTATATCTTGAAATTCCATCTGACGAAGCTATCCTGGAGGTCACGTCTTCACCTGATATGTCATCGAAGGATTTGTAACATCACGCATAGTTTCTCCCCGATTTGGAATGGTAGAGGAAGAAATAAAAAATCATCTTGCCACTGATAATGTCCAATGGTTCTAGTCTCCCATTATGATACATGATGTTTTTTCAGAAGGGAACTTGGAAAATATTTCCAAAACTATCCCCATTGACATTTCACAGAAGCCAGGTGTCGTGGAACACATCCTGATACTTGTCGAATGTTCACCCCAAGAAATCGAACTATACACAACCCTATTCAAATAATTCCATGATGTTTTCACTTGGTCATGTTAGCCTCCAAGAGTCACTCCCATACTGCAAATGAGAGTAAGATTGGTGACCAAAAAATTGTTTTGAATAGGTTTAAGATTAGGGATCAATAAGATAGAGTAAGGAAAATATAACAAAGGTCACTACATATCAGTGATGGACCATTGGGCAATGGATTCATAAGCACTATGTTCCTTGAAGGCATTTAAGTTACCTAACACAAAAAGGATCTATTTGATGATAAAGGGAAGAATATAAGAATTGACATAAAGATGAACATTCGCTAAGTAAAGATCCTCTCTGCAAAGAGAACTAACAAATGCTTGAAAAGTAAACAATGATAGATGGGAAAGTTTACAGCAGATCTTTTGTTGCTTTAGGAATCCATAAACCAATGAAATTACAATCAAACGAGAAGAAGAATAGAACAGGAAAACATGAAGACAAAATCTGATAAAATAACTTATCTGAATCTTCAATAACATAATAGTTTACAGCCCATGCCCTTCAAGCTTACAAAAAAAAATAGACAGTCATCTTGTGCTTCTTAATCCCTCTCGGGTCTTCCTAATAACCAAAACAATAACATATTGTTCCCAGTTTACTGGAAAGGAAATTAATTCAAATAAACTGAAATAAAGAGTGGTCGCAACATGTCTTGAGCTTCCCACTGTGCCCTGTTGATTATGCTCCTTAAATCCTAAAAATGCTCTGAAAATTCATCCTTAGTTGCTTTGTAATCATTTTGATTGTTTATTTTGTGACCATCGAGCTGAATTTATGCCATGAATAGAGATATGATTACTACATATGTCAGGACCTTATGACTCATCGAATCATCATATCCTGATTTTCATTCTTGACATTTTCAAAACAAAGATCATAGTTTCCATCTTCAATCTGTTTTTTAATGCGCATCAAACGCTGGAATAATGCCTTCAATTGTGGAACTGTTTCTAAATATATCATGAGGATAAGACCTTGAAAAACTCGAAGGCTTTGAGGATAAGGTTCCAGGTGTCTCATTTATAGAATTTTGTTGCTTTCTATCCTCCAAATGTCGTTTATCTTCAATGACTTTATGCATTGATGTGAGTATTGCAACAAGCATATGAACAAGATCATTGCAACCACCACCAGCTCGCTTCAAAGTGTTGAACCATGATCTCTCCTCTGTTGTCGATAGACTTATGGGTCTCAAAATATGACTAGAAATTTCATCCATCCCCAATCTAGTATTATTTCAGCTAGATACCCTTCAACAGGCGCACTAACCATATCATGTTGAAGAAGCTAACAAAACATATTAGGATAGGATGAATATGGCATAAATACTTTTGTGCCCAAGGATGAGGATGGTCAGAACATTAAATCAAGCAGAATCACATCAAGGCCGTGCAGAAGGAAGGATTGTTGATACACATGTCATAACCTTGAGAAGTCGACCAACGACCATGGTAAACATATAACTCGCTCCAAGCCTTAATCCAGAAAATTTAACATAGTTAAAAAAAAAACAGAGAATGTTAGCATCAAGAATAACATCAAGTAGTGGTGTAGACCAACAAGGGGGCCCTAAACACCTATGCAATTGTCAATGGAGAAAAAACCAATAACAACCATTGTCCTTGTGTTCGTGATGGGAAGGTAAGTGAATGCCTTGAGACTCAAAGGTATCATGGACGCTCTCAGAATAAAAGGTCTTTGAAACCAAATCCATTGTGATTATGCGCTCAGAATGCTCATCCCTTCATTGCATTTTTGTTTATTCTGGCAACGACCACTTCCTATTAATCATTGTGTGTCTACTGCAATTTCTTTTTTATTTTGTTCTGGATGGCAGAGAATTATTGAGGAAGAGATAGACCACTAAATATCTCCATAATGAGGCTTTAAGAGAATAAGAGGTTTTAACAAGTTTTGTAGCTTTAACAGATTACGATAAGAATTACAACATTTTATTTGCAGGTCAAGAGGACAAATACCATAGGGTTTCGGGTAAAAACAATCAGTGAGAGATTATCAGAATTGATGGAAAAGTTGGAGGTTGTGGGACCTGGCTAAGAATCTGAGAATTTTGACAAAACTGGCGAAGGAGTCAAAATTTTAATGGTGTGCATTTGAGCGCTAACAGGTCCTATGAAGAAATGTCTAGCATTGACCCCCAGATTGTCAAACATGAGATTAAGACGTATGAAGGAGCCAAGTCAGTCCGGCAGAAGCTCGGACAAGTCAACCCAAAGAAAGTTGTTGTTATCAAGGAGAAGGTCGAAAAGCTTCTTCGTGCACAGTTTATCTATCTGGTTCTCTTGACCGAATGGGTTTTCAACATCATTTCGGTTCTTAAGAAACAAGACACTATTAGGGTCTATTTCGATTATAGGGATTTGAACAAAGTGTGTCCAGAGGATAATTATCCCACCCCATTCATTGACCATATTATCGATGTATGTATCGGTAGTGAAATCTTCTCATTCATGGATGGTTTCTTCGGCTATAATCAAAGATCAAACCAGAGGATCAGCACAATACTGCCTTCATTTGTCCTTGGGGTACTTTTGCTTATAGTAAGTTTCCATTTGGTCTTAAAAATGTTGGCACCACATTCTAGTTGGCCATGTCATATGCTTTCCACGACATCAAACAAATTGTAGAGGCATACTTAGATGATTTGGTTGCTCGTTCCAAGTGCCACGAGGATTACCCAAGTCACTTGCGGGCCATTTTCATATGATGTCATTACTATAAAATTTGTTTGAATCTACCTAAATGCATATTTTGTGCGGTGTCTAGTCGATTGCTAGGCTTCATTGTGTCCAAGTATGGGATCATGGTTGATCCCTTGAAGGATGAGTCTATTGTCAATTTTCCTCCTCCTTATACCATCAACCAACTTCAAAGTTTGCTAGGGAAGGCATACTTTTTGTGTAGATTCGTTGCCAATTATGTTGAGATTACAAAAGGCTTTATGCGCTTGTTGAAGAAAGGTGTACCTTTTGTGTGGGACGACTTGAAGAAGGCCTTGATGTCGACTCCCTTATTGATCCCTCCTGATTATAGTCGAGACTTTTTTCTCTACCTCTCATCCTCTGAATCTACCATCGACATGGTGCTTGTCCAAGAAGACGATGCGTAATGAGAGCACATTATTTACTATATTAGAAAATGACTTGCTAATCCTGAGCTTTGATACTCTCATGTGGATAAGTTGGCCTTGGCAGTCGTATACGTTGTACAACATTTACGACATTGCATCCTCTTGCAAAAAACCACTATAGTTTCTTATGCCAACCTCATGCAGCATATTCTCAGCCATCAAATCATTGGGGGCAAGTACTTAAATTGGATTGTGATCCTCCAAGAGCTCGACCTAGAGTTTGTTTCCTCCAAGTCTAAGAAATCATTGGCATTCACAGAGTTGATGTCCATACTTCCCCGAGCCGATGAGGAACCCATGGTTAATGACTCTTTCCCTGATGAGTTTTTATTCCTTATTGACTCGTCTAATCCACGGTATGGAGATGTCTTGGTCTACCTCCAAACTAAATGTTTCCATCTTCAGCTCTCTCGTGATGAACGTCAATGCATAAGGCATCATGTTAGACACTACATTATTATGGATGACACCCTTTATCATCGAGGGGTTGATTTGATTCTACGTTGTTGCCTTATCCATGAGGAAGTTGAACGAGTTTTGAATGAATACCACGTTGGGGCATTCGAAGATCATCTCCTTGGGTTGGCCACGGCCCAAAAGATATCGTGTGCTAGTTATTGTTGGCCCACAATCTTCAAAGATTGTATGAATGCGGTCCAAAAATGTCACTCTTGTCAAATCTTTACCCGTAAGATGCGTTCTCATCCTGCTCCACTTCATCCAGTGGTGACCATTGGTCCCTTTTCTAAGTGGGGGATTGATTTCATGACATGTAAGACTACCTCAACTAATGGTCCTGGCTACATCATCATGGTTCTTGAATACTTTACTAAATGGGTCGAGGATTTGACTAAATTTTCCAATGATGGTACCATCGCTGCTCTTTTCGTGTTCAATCATATTATCGCTAGGTTTGGTGTTCCTAAGATCATAGTGATAGACCATGGGTCTAATTTTCGTAATAATATGATGATCAAATTAGATACCAGGTTGGGTTTTCACCATGAGAAATTGACACCATATTACCCTCAAGCAAATGGCCAGGTAGAAGCCATCAATCACGTTGTTAAGACTATGATTAAGAGGATATTAGGAAAACACAAGACAAATTGGCATCTTATGCTATTTTCAACATTATGGGCTTATCGTACCTCTGTTAAAATTGACATTGGATTTACCCATTTCCGACTTGTTTACAGTCTGGAGGCAGTGTTACCAATTGAATGCGAAATCTCGTCATTGAAATTCATCGTAGAACTATTTCCTAACACCTATGTCGAGGAGGAACATCTCTTGTACTTGGCCCACCTTGATGAACAATGTCGTGATGTTATTTTTGCCAATGAAACATACAAGAAGCACATCAAAGCCCAATATGAAAAATTTGTGCATCCTTGTGTCTTTTTAAAGGGTGACCTGGTTTTGCTTTATGACCAGGATCATGACATGTTAGGTGCATGTAAAATTGAACCCCTTTGGCATGGTCCCTACATTGTTAAACTTGTCTTGAAAAGAGGGGCCTATGAGCTAGTTGACTCTAATGGAAATCCTCTTTCAAAGCCTCGCAATGGGCTCTATCTTAAAAAGTATTATGCCTAGACCATCTTACCGCATGATGCTTTGTACATAGGTGTGTTTTTGTTTTGGAGTGGTGTCTTTTGCTTTTTGCATCTGTTGACTATCTCGGTTAGCTGCTTATCATGCTTTATGCTTGATTTGTATATGTCATTGTGCTCCTTAGAATACGTGGGATATGTTGATGGTCTCGGTCGTAGTCCCTTGAACGTTACTTCCACTGCTTGGGTGATCTTTTCTCCCACTGATGAGCTAGTGAGTTCAGGAGGTGTCTACTTTGGGCCTGCAACCAATAATATTACAAAGTATAGTGTTGTCATTGAACTGTTGTCTGAAGCGCTCACCCTTGGAATTTTTCATCTAGTTGTTAGATTGGACTCCCAGCTCGTGGTCTCACAATTGAATCACACATATAGGTTCTGACATCTCGTTCTCTTGCATAAGTATTTGAGGGTGTTTCTTCTTGAATGTTATTTTGAGAATATTGAATATTGTCACGTCCAAAGAAGGTCTAATCTGTTGGTTGATTCATTGGCTAACCTCGTGTTATATTGGAATTTGTCTCATTAAATTAAGTATTTAAGAACACATGTACATAAACACGGGTCATCAGTCACATCATTTAAACAGCCATAAGTAGAAGTTGAAACAAAACATGTATATATATTTGCAAAGTGTGATTACATCCTTCAAAAAAGAGGTGCATATATAAAATCAGGGCTCTACTGGCCTCCTGATGCATGTAGTGTCGACTGGCTCATATCAGTGTCTAATACAAAATGGGGTGTCATTGGCTAGTCAATCCTCATGTTTACCACCATGGTGTTGGATTACTTAGAGGGGGGTGAATCAGTAATAGAGCAATATAATCCTTTTAACCATATAATCCAAGTGTTATATCAATGAAGCATTATCATCCAATAACTGTAGAGTAAATAAGCAATGAATAAATGAACAAACGCACACATACACAATACACCAGTGTTTTACGTGGAAACCCAAATCGGGAGAAAACCACATAATGTTTTTTCTTATATGTCTTCAAGAATTACATTCATTGGAAGCACCAACTTCCTTTGTTTTCTATCTGCAACTGTAAGGAGGCTCCAACCCCCTAGTTGGAAGCTCCAACTCCCCAATTCTTTGGCTACAACCAAAAGGAGGCTACAACCCCCTATGCTCTCTGGCTACAACCGAAAGGTGGCTACAACCACCTGTCCTTGCCCTGTCCAACCGCCCTGAAGTATAAGTATAATGATGGAAACACTGACAACCTATCACTGTGAGATATACGGATATAAACCTGTACTGATAAATCTGAACCATGCATCAACCTGTACCTCAACTTGTAATCAACCTCTACCATAAACAAGTGCATCAACCATGCACCAACCTGTACCAAATAACCTGTAATCAACCTATACCATAAACAAGTGCATCCAACCATGTGCCAAGTATGTACCAATCATGTGTCAACTACTCATCAACTATGACTCATCAATATGTACCAACATCATCAACTATACACTTCATGTATGTGCCAACTCATCAACTACTTGTCTCAACCATGTATTCAACATGTACCTCAACCAAAAACCCTCATCAATTTCATCATACAAATATGATTTTTAGCTCTGTAATAGACATATTGTATATGATCACATTCTTGCAAACCTTCCTTAACTTCAACAACAAGAGACTAGAATTTTCATCAAACTTTTTTTTAGTCTCACATGCCTAGTTTTGGATTAGTCAACAACCCTAACTTGAAGTAATCATAACTTTGTACCTGTAATGTATAAAGATATGAAACTAATACACAATGTTCTTCAATGTGTTTTATGCAATTCCTCCAGGTGTCACTACTTGGAACCTCTCAGAAAAGGAGTTATAGCAAAAATGGAATACCTTGTTGAATTTTGGCTTATTCTAGAGAGCGACCTTGTAGAGTGTGCCCTGCACAGAATGTTTGTTGAATTGATATAAACCTATTACATAGAATACTACAGAGTGTACCCTAGCCAACACATTTGGTTTCACTAAATTTGGATCTATTATGAAGAAGTTATGACATTTTTACCCGAAACACCTGTTTTTGACTAGTTTTACGACTAACCACAAACCCTATATTCCACGGAGTATAAATCCAAAACTACAATGACCCACAAAATTATTTTTTTACCACAGATACTTGGATATGTTGTCTCAATGGAACAACAATTTCACGGTCGGAATCATTATAGAAAAAAAATTATAGTGAAAATGGTGAGATGACCTGTAAATAACATACCTTAGAAAGCACCATCAAAAGAATTTATCCTTCCTTGCATTTCGTCCTTCTTTTCTTCACCTTCCCTCAGAATTTCGGCTTATATATCCTTGGTTCCCTCAGACACCTATATATATTCAATATGCTCAAGTGTGATTAAAATGAGAGAGCCTTGCCTCTTATTTATACTCTCCAAGTAGCTTCCTTAAAAACATCTTCTAGGTCACTTGGCCCCACTTTCCTTATTTTAGGGTTAACCC
>ML819710.1:2113-18486 GCA_009831015.1 Picea engelmannii | reverse complement strand
TTTAAAATCTCTTAAACCACTTTGACTACTTTGACCTTTTGGGGCTTCTAGATGACATATGAGGGTCCTCCAACTTCGTAAGGCCATAACTCTCAAACTGTGAGGAGTTATGTGGTGTTCCACATACCACCAGAAATGGAATGACATGTACTATCCATATAGAATATTATTATGTGAAAATATATCATAACTCATACCGTTATCCATCAAACAAACTTGGGTCCATTACCCAAACCTGAGGTCTCCAACTTCTCATGGCCATAACTCTCTAACCATGAGGAGTTATGTGGTGTTCCACATACCACCGGAAATGGAATAAAAATCACTATCCATGTAGGATAGTTTACCTGACAAATTCATTGTCCTTCATCTCATTATTCCACAATTAAGCATGGGTTCTCTTACTCCGCAAAGCGTCTTCTCGTGAGGGCTTTCACCATAAGGAGACCACTTTGGAGTTCATCCATATTTACTTCTTATCAACCATGACAAGACAATAATGAGTAATCTTTACATCAAACAATCTTGGGTCCATTACCCAAACCTTTGTGTTGTGGGGCTTTCTTCAAGGGTTGACATCAATGACAACCAACCTTAATCAACACATGGTAGCACAAGAAAACTCGATCCACCTTCCAGAAAAGTCAGTGAAAGGGGTGGGAAACACCCTCTGCATGTTGACGCAAGTGTGGTGACATCTCATTCTCCAGCATGGGGGGGACCCCCATCGTCATCCCCTCCAGGTTGAGATGCACTCGACTCAATATCATCATTGCTCCAATGATGATCTCGGACCCATCCCTCTAGATGCTCCAGTCCTACATCTACCAAACACAAAATTGTGTCAGTATGCACCCACCAAAAAAATCATGTTTCCCAAAAATACAAAAAAAATGGAAATATGCAAAAAACACACTCACCCATGGGGCCCCATGCCTCGTCTGAGGGGAGCGAAAGCTCCAAATCTTGTTGGAAGCCAACCCCCGCATAGGGGATGTTAGTACTCAAATTCACAGTATTACAATTTGGACTTTTGGTCATGACAAGAACGCTACAAGAAAAGTGATATTCCTGCAGCGCCATCATAAAACATTATATCACTTCCCAAAAAATCTTTGAATTCTTCACCATGTTTTGTTTTCGCGCCATATCTAGATTGCTTATGTTATTTAGATAAAATTGTGGTTTATTGTTAAACCCAAGTGCTAGGGAGACTATCCGAAGGCATTCTTATGATTTTTATAAAGATGGGTCAGCAAGCCCAAAAATCTCCATACAACCATTGTGCCCAAAACCTGCATCAACACAACACATTGTTAGAATCAACAATATATATCAGCATTTCTTACCATTGTGTTGGCAGGCGAAATATCCTATTAGGTCTATAGCAAATGTGAGACAATTTTTTAACCCTGGATTTTGGGGGCAACCCATGGCTCATTAAGACCAAACAGATTGACATTCTCCCATAAGGTTACTTGGTCATCAGTTCTCAAGGTAATGTTTGTCTAGGAATCCTCAATGTCAGTGAAGTGAATAATGGTGCCACAAATATAATTGGAGACAAGCCACCTGCTACATCATGCACAAGTGCCAGTTATAAAAGGAATCTCGTGATTTTTGAGATTGGTTATATTCCAAAATTCAGAGTGTTTATAGTCTGTCTTAATCGTAGAATAGTGAACTACCACAAAGCATTGTAAGAGAAAGCTCGGAGCTCCAATTTGCCAAGTTTTGTTAAGATTTGATGCCACACACAAATGAATCAATTCCTCTTGGGTTCAAAGCAGGATGATGATGTCAACCTCGCCAAAATAACTGATAAGATGAATCCGGATTTTGAGCACCAATTTAGCAAGCAGATCAAAGTTTTCTGGTAGACATGTGACGGAGTTTCCAGAAACCAAGTTAACCTGTTCCAGATCAGTAAGAGATGGAAATCATAATAGAGCATGCTCTATATTTCTAGAAGAAAAATCGACAATTAGAGGGTCATTCCCAGATATCAAGGGATTTTGTTAATAGTCAAAAGAAGACTTCCAGAAATTCATGGACAGACAAAGCAGGTGGTCGAAATTTGAAAGTATTCAACTGCATGTGAAGCATTCAATGGAGAAAAATCATCCCAGATTTTGTGCATTCCCGTCATTATTCACGAGGGTAATTTCGAGGTTAATTTTCGAACAAACTATAAAGAATTTGTTGAAACCGTTCAAAACCCACCTCCCAAATGGATCCATTTACATTCACCCCTGAGGGTTTGCGAAGTTTCTCAACGGTTCTGGAGAAATCCGTGTTTGATTAGCATGAATTTTCCAGAAATTTCTAGTGAGAGAACATATGGTAGGAGGGGAAAATTTTCATCATTGGCAATGAATCTCCATTTCCAAGAAATCAAGTCAACTCCAGATCTCAGAGGATCGTCAGAAGAAATCAAATCCAGATTTTGAAGATCCAGATTTCAAGCTATTCGATTGCATCAGTCCCATATTTTTAGCAAACTGATAACTTATGTGTCTCATTTAATTTTATATAAAATCCATTATTAGTAGAAAAAGTGAGGGGGAGGAGACCCGAGAGGTGATTTTGGGGAGAGGCATGTGTATGATCATTGTAAGCCTATGGGCAATTTTATTAAGTATGCATTCCTGACATTGAACATCCCTATGAATTGTGTTATCATATTGTGATATTTTTGTTTTCCATTCTGCTTTCCCTCTTGCTTGAATGAGTTACAAACATTGAGAATCAATGGTTGTCCATAAACAATAGATTCTTGAGCAATAAAGAATTTGTTGTGATCTACCTATTGCTTGTGTGCTTTGTTCAAGTACCTTTCAAATCCATTTTGCAGAGAGGATCTATGTTTGGTGGATGTTCTACTATTTGTCACATTCTCCATTCTTCCATCCACCATCATATAAGTATTTTGTCTGATATGCAGTTCACTGGCCTTCAATCTAACATGGTGTTTACTTGACTCCATCCCCAATGGTATATATTTGATCTAATGTTAGTTTATTGCCCTTTTCCTTTCTCATTTAGACTCGTTGATCCATCAAATCAATCCAAAATCTAATTTCCATCGACAAAAAACTATTGCAATAACTAAGATGTGTTAGGCTTGACCCTATAGCAGTCTAGGGGCAACTTCTAGCACTAACAGGGCAAATCCTCAATACTGACAATCTAATGGCGCAACCAAATGTGGAAGCCCACTCCATATCGATCTAGATGTTGCCCCCCAGTACTCTCCCCATGTGCTTCACCCACAACATCATCCATGGGTTCGAGGGTGTTGCTTCACCCATCACTGTCTGGGGCCTTAGTTGAGGCATCGGTCCCATGAAAATGGTCATTAAGAGGGATTCGTACCCAAACTATTTTTTCTTGCCTCTCTTACAGCTAGATACTTGGGTTTTCATATTAGCGAGAACTCCCTCACACCGGTTGAAGAGGGTTGGCTCCAAACACAACAGGGCCACCTGTATATTGCCCTTGGATGCTAAATGATCGCATGTTTATCCTGTAGCATGAGTGATACATAATAGGATGGTCTTGAGTGGTAGATGTACAATATCCCAAATTGGGATCTTATCACTCGTCTTGTGAGAACCATACTGACAAAACTCTTTAATGAAGTCCATGACTAAACACTCATGTCCACCTGGTAAATAATCCACTTGCCATGGTACACCCCTCTGGGACAATCCAGTGGAGAAGTACACATCATCCATGTCTAGCTGCAAAAATTTACCCAGGATGATAAAGGAGTCATGGTCAGTGCCCCAGTACTGAATGAGTTGGTGCAACAAATAATACTCATGGGAGTCAAGCAACGGACAACGAAATAATTTGAGTAGCCCACACTCCCGGAGGGCTACCAACGTTGTTGCATCCCCTTGAGCAACACAATCATCAACCTCATGGAATATTTCTTTCCATTCAATCGTATTGGTCGGTTACCTACATTGAGGAAACAAAAACATAAGCAACTTGTTAGCACAGATACACCTAAAACGCGACCTGTCCAAAAAACACACCCCAAACCTATGCACATGGTAGATTGAGCCAAAAAATATTTCTTGGTCATCGTGTGACCCTTGACCCCTGCAAGGAGACACACGATGATGCCCTAAAATCAGGCTTAATTTCTTGCTTAACAAGCATGTAGGCCACACATTTCCCTACTAAACTTCAGAAAATACAATAAGGAAATGAAGATGGGATGTCTCATGCTTACCTAGATTTGATAGTTCGTTGGATGATTGAATAAAATCTCCCCAATGAGCTCCACACCTGCACTTGGAAGAGGGTTTCCTCCACAAGCTCTCCACACTTCTCTCTTGGCAAATGAAGAATGAGTTTTTACCAAGGTGAGTTTTCCTTTTATAACTTTTTGGGGCAATAAAAATTTCTTTTTTCTTCATGAGACCAAGTAAGTGAGTTTTTGTTAATTATTTGAGCTCGTTATTATTTTAATGCCATTTTTAAATTAATTGACCTTGGAATCTATCCTATGCACCGTGACAGGATGACAAAGACTTTTCTTACAAAGATGGCGACATACACTAAACTTGACGTACGTGTTCCCCAACTGACATATAGGGATACATTTTTCACTGCATTTCCTGCTTTGCATTATCAACTTCCCATACTGCCAACACTATGTCTTAGGTTCAATCTCGGTCGGTTGCAAAATTAGCCACTCTTGTTGCATGTCGTAACTAGTCTGGTAATGCCTACTCTTCATGGGAGCCCTAGTTACAACCCAGATTTCCATTCGATGTCCATGTTGTGATTTCTCATAGGCTTGGGAGCCCTCCTTTAGCCCTGCCATGACTTGAAGTTGAGCCTCATTCTTCTATTTTCATCTATATTTTGGCCACATCCCATGGGGGTTCTTGGAAATTTTTATTGTTTCTTAATGGTTTCCTATGCATTTATTGCTTGCGTCATGCCTCCTTTCATTGCGTTGTTGTTTTCTCATATCTCGCTTACTGCTATTGCAGTATCCCTTGACAATCCGTCTTTTGCATTATTTGGCCTTTATTTTGCATCCACCTACCCAAGGAGAGAACAACTGCTAAGGGTGTATCTCGCTTGCCTATACCATTTGCATTCATTTTTCTTAGGTTAGTTCCATACACTTGGACCATAGGAGCATGTTGTTAAGCCACTCATTCTCTTCCGCTGAGTATACTTTTATCTCTTCTTCGGCCTCGTAAAAGGACACAAAAAAGGAACATATTGAGCATACTTGCATCATTCTTTCATGCTCTTCAAACCATGAAGGAGACCAAGCATACTTTTATTCCTCTGTCACGCTTGTTGAACCATGAAGGAGGAAAAAAATACAAAAAAAAGAATGGGGATTTTTCACCATTGGTCTATTTCGAAATGGCAACATCAATCGAGTCGCCCTTGAACATGGCACTTGTTTGAGTCCTCATCATACAGTTGGGTTTCAACTTGCCTAGGATTCGTCCCAGTAATATGAGTTAGAAATACTCCTTCAGCTTGTTACTCTTCCAATCATCATGGAGGGTGCTTCAATGCCTCATGCGTTGTTGCACTATATTCATCCAACTCTTGTGTCTCACTGCCAAGTCACCATTGTGTTAAGGGAAGTTTAAGCCTGAGTCGACCATCTGTTGTTTTGTTGACTTTTTTAGTTGGCCATCCTTGTGTCATTTGTACTTAGTGGTACTCTTTCTTCACATCATCTCTTGGTGTATGTTTTGTGTCGATTGATGGGGGATACATCAAGTCCCTTTTTCGACAAATCTCTTCCTATCAACTTCAACACATTATCTAGGAAAAGGATCTAGAAACAAGCTAGTACTTTGGAGCTTGCAGTCCTCAGTGGCAGGCCTCCTCGTGATCGACGGTGGGTTTACATCATTGACTCTTGATCGACTGATTCTATGAGTGTTTGACACCATCTCATCTATTCACACTCACTAGATTGTACTAGGTACCTTGGGGTCCATATTCATCATCGATGGTCCCCTCGCAACTGTTAACAGTATACATCAATGACCGATAATCAGATGGTTCCTACCATGCTCGACATCCACTCATCTATTTACGTGTCGTAGATTCATACCATCAGGGTTTGCGACAAAGACCTTGCGTTTGGGGGCTATATCCTTCCTTTACAACATCCCCTCCCAAGTTGTAATGGAGTATATAACTTGTATATGAGTACTTTGAAGACTTTGGGGGTACTCTCCTTAGTGCTCATTGTCTTCCTGATATCTATATATGTTGTGTCATAGATCCACATTGTATTTGTTGGTGGTTACGATTGTGTTCATAACGTAGATCCACATTGTATTGTCTTTTGGCTATGGTCTCATTGATAACATGGATCCACCGTGTATTCTTTTGTGGCCATGGTCTAGCATTTCATATAATGGATTCGCAGTGTATTGTTTGGCGGCCATGCTCAGTCAAAGTTTGAGTATGTCTACCTAGGGGATGGTCTATTTATACTCTCATACTTGGTGTTTTATTGCAAGACTTCTTTGACTTCCAAACCTCCTTTTCTCTCTCTTCATGCTACCTCACATGGACACTATTTTATTGTAATGTGTTTGGCCATCCATTCCTTTCCTGACCTCACACATTAGGGGGCATCTGTTATAGCCTTAATTTCCACCCTACAAGTTAGAAGGGAGTTCACAAGAAGATGAAAGCCAAAATGCATGCCTTGCTTGAGATTTGAGCTTTTTTTGGAGGTCATTGCAGGTCTACTAGGGTACAACACACGATGATCATAATACATCAGTAGTAGTGCAACAAGTGATGAATTGTCAAACCTTCTAGATTCGTGGATTTATGAACAGATAGGCAAGGGATGAGTTGTATCTTCGTGGCATGAGCCTAGGAACTCACAACATTAGAATCTCCAGTGGTCTCTAGAAGATCTAGAAGCTCTCTCGAGCCTCTTCCAAGGATCTATATAGGTGAGGCAAGTATTGAGCAAGGGGAGAGGAATTAAGAGTATTGTTATGTTGTCTATTTGTAGAGGAGCTCTTCCTATCCATCACAACCATAAATCAAAAGTTCCTAGCCTGATCAATAAGTTGAGTAGGAGCAAGGAGCAAGGAGTCAATAGAGATTTGCATCTACATCCAAAGGTATGATAATTTTATGTGATTTAGTTATGATAATCTAATAGATCATTGGTTTTCCCTTAATATGTTTGTATCTCATTTGTAAATGTTTTGATCTGGTTCATTTCATCATAGATCAGGTTAGAGACAAGTAGATTTAGGATTCTAACACCAAGTAGAGAGGTAGAAGAGCATTGTTTGTCTTTGGTGTGCAGGAAGCAGATTGTGGAGACTGGAGCTCGAACTTCAGATCTACATTAGCCAAGATATATGAAGGACATCCTATAGATTAAGGTATGTTATCTCTACCACTCCTTAGGTTAACTATGAATCCACTTTCTTGACTCTGGGAAAACCATAAGAATCTACCCTTTTCTATCTAGAATCAATAAGCAGGTCCTAGGTGCATCTTGTTGTTTATTCAGTGAGATCCCTGTGAGATTTTGTCCCATAACATAGGCAGAGCAAAGGGGGGCTCAAGCTAGGTTTTGTAGAGGCCGACGATAGGGCTAGAGTTGGCGGTGAGGGGTGGATCAGGGTTGAGTGTAGAGGGTTGACACCCTTATAGTTTGCATACCAATGGAGGTGGTCGTGGGGGTGGCTTGCACACATAGCTAAGGTAGGGCAAATCCTAGGAGGAGGAGCGTCAGGTGTGGTTGGGTGGTGCACCTACCCCCAATTTTAATGTCTTTAAAAAGGTGGGTTTTTTTAGTATGGAGAAGGGAGTGGGAGGTCGTGGGTTTGACCCCCTCCCCTCTCATATTCATGTTTTATGGCATTTTTGGTTGCTTTGAGTGGGGGGAAGGGGGGGAGGTCGGGGTTTCAGATGCCCTGGCGTCGAAAATGGAAATTACATGACTAAAACTCAGACATTTAAAAAACAAATTAAGGGAGCCCTAAAGGCTTGGGCCTGGTGCCCAAGAGGGGTTTGAATCCCCTCTCCCTTGCTGTTTTTTCTCAAAGAACACTGTAAAACACTAAAACCACACTCGTGGGAACTTGAACCAGTAAAAAAAAAAATATGAACCAACAAAAAAAATAGCATGCAAACCATATTTTTCAAGAAGAAAACCATCACAACCAACAATTTCATATTTCTGAGCAACCAAAAACTGGTGACTAAATATGCCAAACATGGGTACCTGTTCTTGTGGTGCTGCTAGTATTTGTTTTGAGATTGTGGCCTACTATTATGTTGCAACTATAACATGAAGGTACCTTTTGCACCTGAAATGCGGTTGCAGAGCTCCTCATCCCTCCCTGTGCGTTGAGCAAATGGGGGAAGGAGAGGGGAGAAGAGGGGTTTTCCCCTTGATTTTTTTATTTTTTATTTTTATTTTCCAATTTTTGAATGGGGGGGGATGCGTGGCATGCTCCCCTCTTTTCTCTACTTTTTTAACAATGTTTTCATTCACATTTCCTTGAAATGTGTTCCTAGTCAAAGTTTGACTTTGACTTTTGACCTTGACCTCATTGGTTGAGCTTGAAAATGATGTCGAATGAGATGGAGTCAGAATTCAATGCGGAGCACGTCATCAGAAAGGTATCAATGATCCTATCAAGAATATGCCATCAATAATCTGATTTGATGCCATGTAGGCCCTCAATTTTAGCCAAGAACATCTACAGTCTAAAACCCTGATTTGCTTATGGGGCCCAAAAAATGCTCAATCTTGCGAAAGGTGCCACATCGTCATACGATGTCCAATTAAGACAAACAAAGTATCGATGGAAATGTATCGACGAGTAATTCAATGGGGTGGAAATGAAATTTTGTGATGAAGTTGTTAAACCCTATTTTGATTTCCCTGAAACTCTACCATGTCAGTCGGTCAGACCATCAAGTCTCAACTAGTTCAAAGACTTGCGACAACTCTAAATGGGTCATCTGATGTCAAAATGAAGAAAATGAAGCATCCTTGAAAAGGCCTATGAGTATATTGTAGCATGGAATCTCTTATTTTATGATTCATAGCCTATTAACAACAAATTTTTAACCATGAACCATTGTTACCAACCTGGACCATGAAACTAGTCATGAATTTGCAATGGCTCGTTCTCACCAACCAGGGGGTCAAAACCAAGCATAAGATATACGTTGGAAAGGTATCACATTTTTGTATATCACCACTAGGCATTATTTTCCTTTCAAGTTATTTATCAAAACAAAAACTGACCAAGAAGTGACTGCTATGGATTTTGGCCAATTAGGCGATGTGAAAGTTGTACCCTTCGTAGACTGGTCATACGAACTCGAAATCAAACTCGTGATAGCCCATTGGAAATATTATCTTAATACCTACAGGATTGAACAACTATATTTTCCACACCTTGAACAAATTTCATTTTGTTTTATGCAAAATACCTTTTTGTCACGGGACCTACCTAGTGACAAGTGAAAGGGACCAATATTGAAATTTTTGCAAACTGAGTCCTCAACTCATAAATTTTGCACTAAGCCTCCTTGACATAGGGAATTATGATATGGGATGGTTTTAGAACTCAAAAATAATCCCGGGAGGGCCTCCCCTTGGGGAAAAAGAACATGGTTATGTGACAAGTCGGACAAGGTTGGAATGAGCCCGCTTGGGTGCCATCAAGATGTTTTATATAAATAATGATATTGTTGACTATTATGCAGGTGTTCAATAGGTGATAGTAGACTAGGGAACATCATGAATTTGAAATATGTTTATCCCTACTATCCCTTAGATTGATATTGGAGGCACTAACTCAACTGAATCTAACACCTTGTGACTAACTTGAACTGATATCAAGTGACTTGAAGTTGCTACCTGATACTCTTCTAGTGTATGATAAGTCACTATGTGCTCATATAAAACTTTTGAATGCAACCCACTGATACTCTTTAATGGGAAAGGTCCATAGTAACTATGACTCCTACCATTTTCTTTGACTGGAACCGGAGCATAAGGGGCTATTAAAAGCAACCCTCGGGCCATCTTGTGAAGAAATGAAAGTGATAAACATCATGTTGATGCCAAAGAAGAATTTTGGGTCAACAGTGATATGTTACCTTCTCTGTAGAGGTAATTTGACCCTTAAATGTTGCTCGATTTGTGTTGGTTTAGCCTTAAAATAGTCTATATTTAGCTTGCATTTTTTGTAGTTAAGGGCATTTGGTTTCATGTTTAATATGGGCAATGTTATGGAATTCCTTTTATTGGATTGTTGTTTCTCCCAAGTGTTGGTGTTATAATAAATCTTTAAAATGCTATTATGAAATAATCCAGTCTAACAACTATTCTTCATCTGTGCTTGGCGACATTTGAGGCATTAAATGGTAATATTGTTCTTTGTTTGATAATAATTGTTATAACTCTGCAGATCTGAAGCAAACATTTTTTGCTAAATAGTTTCATGTTACTTGTGTTCTTGATTAACAATGGACTATTTATTTTCAAAATCATGAATTGACATATGTTGCACACATGCAGTAAATCTATTATGAACCGAAGAGCTCAAGAATTTGACAACAATCTTAAGATAATCTATACTCATGATTGTGGGTTTCTCTTGAATAAATGAATTGCAGATATTTTAAATCTAAATGAGATGGCTACAAACAAAGATAGCTTAGTCACTTGAAGTGGAACAAAGTTTTGACAACAACTAGGAATTGAATTATTAACGATGTTTCAACATATTTGACCATTGAGCCTTCTCTAGAGTACAAAACTCAAGGATATAAAACGATTCAGACTCGCAAGGATTTAAAATCCTTGAAATTACGAACAATAAGAGTGGCATACCTATGGTGACCTTTTAGTCAGTATCGTTCCAACTTCACATTGACTTCGGTTGTGTTGAAAATATAACTATTTTATGATTGACTAGGATTATAGTCAAAGCCTACCCTTGGGAAGCTTTATAAGATATTTGTGATGGGAAACCCACTATGTGATGGATGGGTCTATCCTAACTCATGCAAGTAACCTTCCAGGACCATGGATCTCTATTTATCCTTCTTTAAGGTAGATTTTCTTCCAACTTAGTTAGATGGTGCCCTCAAATAGGATGTCATTGAACTTGAAGTCATTTTGATCCAAATTCAAATAATGTTATCAAATGTGATACGTAACAATGCATGTAATTTGGGTCTTGTCAGTTAGAAACAATGTTAAAAGTAATCAAAGTTATTCAGAGATTTCAAAGTCTCAACAATGTTAATTTTATTGGGCTTCAAATTTTTTTTTATATTGTACTTCCATTGTCAACCCACAATTTATAAAAAAGGATGTGAGTATTGCAATTTGCTTGATGTTGGAGATATGCTTCTCTAGAAACTTTTAAGGGAATCTATCCAGTGATTGGTGTAGCAGAAAACACTAAACGAAAGCAGAAACTATTTGCATTGAGATGGAATGAGAAAAGGAGGTGTCCAAAATCCTATTTATGTTTCAACAATCTTTTAAACCTTGAAAAAGCACTTTATAAGCATTATGACATCTACCTTGTGTCTTTTGCAAGGTCTTGGTCCTTCTTGGTCCTTTTATAAGCATTATGACATTATGACATCTTTAAGTGTGTGTGTGCACACACACACACACACACACCTGCAAAGTACAACATTTCCAATGACAAATTTATAGGCCTAGACATGGATATATGGTGTGATGTAATAGTTGGCACAAACATTTTCCATCACGCCATTAGGTAGCATGATGGTGTTTTTAACAGTTCAGTTTTGAGAATCATGTTGTTCATGATAGAGTTACATTCAATGATCCTGAACATCATTTATGAAGATTCCTCAGTATGAACTCGAGGAAATGATCAAATCCATTGAAAGAAACAATGAAATCCATTGCTCAGGTCCACAAGTACCTTACTATGAAATCCAAACATCTGAGTGTTGATCTCTTTAGCCCAAGGTTGGTAGCATTGGCTTTGTAGAAAAATGAAAATCAAGGGTTTCTATGGTGAAAAACCCCAGAAGAAGAAACCATGATGTCTAGTAGTAGGTGGGAGGTCCCCCCATCAATTACCTGGAACAAATCAAAGCTTACCTGCAGACCTTTGTTTTTTTGAACCATTGATTGGAATGCAAAGAAGACTAACTAATAACATGAGGATTAATCAATCTTTCTCAATTCCAAGTTGTAATTTGAATGACTTAATAATGTATATGTTCATGGATATTTTACACAACCCTAGTGCTATAAACCTCTTGTATGATACCAAATTGTAACATACCTTACCACCTCCATGCCCACTAGGTTGGTGGGTAAATTCAAAAATTCCTCTTCTTTCACCGACTTAACATAACTCTGCTACCATTTCTAAATAATTAAAGAATGCATGCAACATGACAAACAAGCTCATGCAACTATCAAGAAAACAATCACATTCACAAATGCCATTTCTCATCCAGTATACACCATTTAAACACAATATATGCACAACATAAATATAATAAACATAACGTTTATCTTTATGAGGCAATCACATCGATCGACTATAAACATCAAATGTTTTTCCCAATCGTAGGCTCTATTGCACTATTTTTCTCTGCAATAGGCCACCCCCGAGCTAGGGCTATGAGTCCACAAGGATGGGTGCCTATGACAGACTCTAATCCTCACATACATAGCTCAGATTTCACATTGTTACAGTATGTTCACTCTCACAACAACCCCCAACTTGCCAACTCTCTTTCCTCAGCCTGCACAAACCAACAAAGTGAATCCCCTTCTCTACAGCTTAGTCCCATTAGGTTATTCCACTTCTTTCCTGGTCTCCAGCATAGACTGGCCAGGAAATCTCAACGCTGGAAACTCATAGGATTCTCAGCTCTGGTTAGTTCTGCTCAACTATAAATATTTCCATGCATACAAGCAAACTTTCTCATGTAGCTCTCATAACCGGTATATTAAGTAATCTCTTACATCCATTATAGCTTCAACTCTCCCTCCAAGCCTCTCATACCATGCAATATCAAGAACTAATAATGATCAAATAACCCCTTGCATGCCCTTCAAATTTGGCTTATATTTGCATACAACAATGCACCACATGGCCTCCCCAAGAAGCTCAAGTAACTACTTTCCAAATTAACTCCAAGGTGGGTATCACATAAGATAATATAGGAAAATACTAGGAATAAATTAATAATTTGTATTGGCCCCTTTTAGCCCCCCCCCCATGTGTTTGTCCTTGTCTGTTTGCAACTGGTGATATATTTTTATTATTCTTTTCAATGTACAATATTTTCACATTACATCATTTGGCCCTCATCCATTCATCGTAATACAAACATACATTTCCAAAACTAGTCTTGTCAAGGCAAATTTAAGATGAATAGGGTTTGTAGAAGGGAGACAAATGCATGAGGCTATGGGGATTGCTCAGGAAGGACTCGACTCAATCAAAGTCAGAAACCAAAAATTGATGGTGGTCAAAGTGGACCTCTCTAAAGCATATGACAAGGTAAGCTAGCTATATCTCAGGCTTATTCTCATTCATCTAGGTTTTAGTCATTACTTTGTAGTATGGGTAATGAATTACATTATTTGTCGTTATGATGAATGAGGCATATTCTCTCGTATTTATGCTAGGAACATGCCTAAGACATGGGTGCCCTTTATCCCCTCTCATTTTCCTTTTAATTGTTGAAGGCTTGGGAAAGTTGTTAAAAGAGGCTTCTGAAAAATGGTAGTTTTAAATGGGTTAAAATTGGACAATCATGTAATATCAGCCACTTACTATTTGTTGATGACATACTAATATTCCACGAGGGCTCCAAAAGGGTTGTTGAGAAGTTTAGATACATCGTGGAATTATTCTATAAGGCTCTAGGAATGAAAATTAATTTAGAAACCAGAGATAAGTTCTTGGGCTATACAAGAAACTAAAATATAAGAAACTACAAAGAAGGAACACTACAAAGAAGAGTATCCAAGGAAGTTAACTTAAATCTTATGTTGCTATTGAAAGTGAATGTTAGTGGGTTCTACTATAGTATATATTCTTGGTGATTAACATTTTTAATGAACCATGACATGTGACTCTTAGTTGAAATTGTTGTCAAATGGGAGAACCAACCTTGATATAATGATATTGATTATTTTCTAATTTATTGCTCATTTCATATGTTGTGGTTCAGTTCTATGTTTTTCTCTTTGCTTAGTGTGTACTCATCATATCATAATGCTCAAAAGTGCATTTACTCTTAATGTGTTATTTTTGTAGAGGTCAGTGTTATAATAACGAGTCTCATCATATCACAGTGCTCAAAAGTGCATTTAGTGCATTTAGTGCATTTACTCTTAATATGTTATTTTTGTAGGGTTCAACATTATCATAATGAGTCTCAACACACTTATTCTTGTTGGAATGCAGAGATACAAGGTGCTCTATCTTTCCACCAAATTGATGTATGCTTCAATTTTATTTTTTTTGTGAAACCTTGAAGAATATTGAAGTTAAATGTAATTAAATAGGTTTTTTATGTGTTGATGGAGCTTACAAAGTATCTAGAGAGAGAATTGTTTAGAAGGATTTGCATGCCTTAAGCATAGTTGACATTCAAGCCTTGCAAGGGTTATTTCTGGTCAGAATTTGTGATTCATCTTCTAAGTTTTTGCAAGGTGTGATATCCTAATATATCACCATTTAACAGAATACCGAAGATATTATTCAATGAATTCATATTAGAGATTCTAGTGCTTCAACCCTGCTTTTGTAATAAGATCCTTATCAAGAAAAAAATCTCCATATGTTTATTCACTTGAGAATAAAGCTCTTGTTATAGAATATTATCAAGTAACATGATATCGAGTTAGACTCATTCGAAGTTCTTTTTAAGGCATGACATTTTCCTTTTGTCCATTGGGTTGTGGCGTAGCCATAGGTTGGTGGGAGTCTACAACAACTAATTAGGGCTTTGATTACAAACTCAAAAAATTAAATGATTACAAACTCAAAAGATTAAATGTTTATTTGGTGATTAACATTTTCTAGTTGAACATGCTAAAGACACTATAGTTTAACATAATAAATTTAAACTATTAAAATCATAATTTCTTTTTTATTTAAGAAAGACTAAAAATAAATATATTAATTTTGATTAAAAATTTAAGTTTTTTAAAAAAATTATTGGTTGCTTCATTATGTTTTTTAAATACAAATAATGATTTTTTTAAATTTCCAAACCGAGAGGCATTTTTGAATCTACAAGTAATTTGTTGCAAAAAATTCTAAAACTATTATAAGGACCACTCTTATACATGCATGTCATGTGAAAAGAAGAAATAAGATTTAGTATGACAAATGTATAATTTAGAAAAAAAATGCTTAAATGACTTATAAAGTATGTGATTTTAATGTTTGGTAGAAGAAAGAGGTCTTACTATCACATAGGTGAAATTTACAATTTAGGAAAGAATGCTTAGATGATTCATAATTACATCTGATTTTCAATGTCTTGGTAGGAGTGCTAGCATTGATGTTTTGGTGTGGGTGTGACATGCCTATAATAGGAATCCTCTTTCTATGCCTAATAAATATGGAGGTACTTATGCGTATTCAATAAATATGGAGGTACTTTCATATTTTTAAAATTGGTTTGGAAAATCTCCTTAAAACAAATTCTTATAAAATTTGTTAAAAACACCATAGATTATTATTTATTTTTTTTCTATTGATTATTTTTTATTTTTTCTATTGTAAGTTGAAATTTTTGGTTTCAAATAGATATATAAAATAGGCTTTTTGTTAAAATATTTTTCATGGAAAAATTTAAGTTAGTGTGAGATTATTATCCACTTATAATTGTAATTTTTTCTAAAAAGAGTTAAATAAATGAACTTCTAAAACATTAAATTAAATAGGATAATTTCAAAAATAATATTAGGGAGTTATATAGAAATATCAACCATATATAGTAATGTAAAATATCTAAATTGTTGTTAGAAAGAATGCACCTTGCAACATAGCACCTTATCTCCTACTCAACTCTAAGTTCAAAATAGTAATTTCTTCAATATTAAGCTGATTTAACCAACCATTGACAATACCCAAGCATCATTGATCAACACAAATGATGTGGAACATCACCTCTCTCATTCAACTATTAGACCAAACCACTCTCATTTAACTATCAAACCAAGTCCCTAATGACTAGAATAATTATTATAAACACATTCTATAAACATCAATAGTTCAACATATAGTTAACATCAAACCTAAATTAATTGTGTGAAACTGTTAGGGTTTGGAGCAACTACAAGC
>ML819709.1:40189-78796 GCA_009831015.1 Picea engelmannii | reverse complement strand
CGCAACTTTGAGGTTGGAGATTTGGTTTTCTTGAGACTCCAACCCTACAGACAGTCATCTCTGAAGAAGAGTGGGGCTGAGAAGCTCAAGCCCAGATTTTATGGTCCTTACAGGATCATGCGCCAAGTAGGCGAGGTTGCTTACGAGCTAGAGATTCCAGAGGGTAGCAAGATTCATAACGTGTTCCACGTGTCTTGCCTAAAAAAGGAAATGGGACAATTCATTAGCACATCAAAGGAGTTTCCCCCGTTGGACGAGGAGGGACAGTTGGAGTTAGTTCCGGAGGAGGTTTTGGAGTTCTGGGAGCCAAAACCGAGGATCAAGATCATCAGAGAGTGTTTGATCAGATGGAGAGGGCTTCCAGTTGAGGACGCTACTTGGGAGAGTGAACAGGTGTTGCAACACCCTGGACTGGTATTGCTTGAGGACAAGAAATTTTGGGAAGGGAGGATTGTAATTTCCCTTTCCAAATAGGAGCTCCAGAGAGGAGGCTTAATGGTCTAAACTGCCCCGTTAGACTATAGCCAGGGCCAAAGAGGGGTAAGCAGGGTTACTAGAGGTCACTCCATTCACAGGTGTTATATTCAGAAAGTGACATTGACCTAAAAAGGGTTAAAAGCGCTTTTAAGTCATTATGAGCTAAAAATAGAAGTCAACAATGAATTAGGGTTTCATCGGTGATTTAGGGTTTTGGAAGTCAACAATGAATTAGGGTTTCAGCATGATGTAGGGTTTTGGAAAGCTATAAAGGAAGGGTCAGCGACCTAATTCATCATTATGCAGATTATGACTTGTCATCGAGGAGAAGAGGCGCATCTCAGGAGAGATAGTTCAGTGTATTCCAGGAGGAAGACACCAGTTGGTTGATTTCAGTGTTGAAAGACACACCCTAGTCACCGGGAAGATCATCCAAGTCTTCCATCATTCTTCATTGATTCTGCAGTGCTCCCATATTCCAAGTATTATCTTTTAATTGCTTATTTGTATTCTGGCTAAGATCCTTTTGTCTTTTGATCTAGCCGAGTGTTGTTATTTTATTCAGTCGCAGTTGCTTATTTGTATTCCGGCTAAGATCCTTTGTCTATTGATATAGTCGAGTATTGTCAGTTTATTTATTCACATTCAACCATTTTGTAATCCATGAAGATATCATAATACAAACTTTGCAGTCCTTTGTCGCGTTTATTATTTGTATAATCATTTATATGCTGTAAACCTTTGATCCTACACACACATTAGCAGTGTTTCCTAGACTAGCCAAGTCAGGAACATTACAGAATGGGACTGAAAGGGAGCTCAGAATTAAAGTCATTGAAGATCTTATCAATGAAAAATCTCATTGGGTGCGAAAACACGGAAAAAAAAGAATATTGTATTCGATGATAGTGTCTCACATTTGAGTTAGCATTTAAGTTGGTATTTAATATTATTCTGACTGGGTTAAAAACTGAAGTCTTGGGGCGCATGCACAAGTTTTGTTTATTAATGCTCTCTGGAACTTGGGTGCTCTGCTCATTTGTGTGTCTTCCCATATACTTTGTCGTCCTAGACTCCAAAATTTATCAAATCCGAGCACATTTGTCCTAGAAGTGTATCCCAAGCATTTCTCATTGTTACTATGATGGATTTCATGCTTTGTAGGTTGGCACTCTCCATCCATGGTTGTCAAAATATTTAATCTAAGTTCTTCCTCTCCCGCAATATAATGTAGATTAGTTTTTCGCAGAAGAGGATTTTCAGTATTTTTTAGCTTGGTCGAAGATTGGTGAAAGGAGGATTCGAACCAGCATCAAAGGATCCATTTACATTGGCCATTGTCCAGGTATTTTTTAGTAACCGTCAAACCCTGTTTCCTACCTCATAACTACTAGGTTAGTTAAATTCTTTATAATTTCAAGGCTTGTATTGTGAAACCCTACTTTCTATAATATTATATAGGCACTGTTACTTTAAAATAATAACGGATATTCACTACATCTTTCTATATGTCATGTAAAGTTGTATTTACTATCTTTAGTGTCTTCTTCCACTTTGGAGCCAGAGTAGTCCACATCTAAACGTTTGGAAAATATTTAGTGATTCATGTTTAATGGAGGTAACTATGGTTGTTGTTTATTGTTTTTCTTTTTCTTTAGTCGTTTCTTGATCACCTTAGAACGAATGTTTATTTAATTTTTATCGATGATATTTTGATGAGGGAGTGAATATGTCATGCATGATAGAGATAAATACAAATAGAAAGTAAATGTGAGGCCAAGATTCCCGAACAAAGTTCGACTCTCATAGGTTTTTATGTGATGTTCAGAAATATTTCCAACGATTACAGGTCAGATGAGGATTCCATGTAGGTTAAGATCACAGGGTGTCTGGCAATTGCCCACTTGAAAAAGGAAAATGTAACATCATGCTCTTGCTCACACTTAGCAAACTTATTCTTTGAGGACACTTGTGTGCAAGTGATCCAGGTCATCATACCATTGGTTGTTTTGATTATGATTCTGAGATAATGTGGGTTTGATGATATGTTATTTTGTTGTATTTATAACATAGACAGGTGCTATTGACTGGGTTCTCCTGAGTGTGCAGGACTCTGGACGTTGAGGATGTCAAGGCATCGATGAAACCCCTTGGACTTTGGATCAAGTCGGGGAGTGGACTGTTAGGGTTTAAATGTGTTGATGTGACATATGTACATATGATTAGATATTATGATGTTGATTGTTTTTGCTGACATGATTCGTTGATGGATGTAGGTTGATGATAGCTTGCTAACCAGACTCACATTTGGAGTAAAGGGGTCACGCATGATAACTAGATACATTGAGGGAGAGGTGTGGCAGCAGCTCTGCCACATCCTGCTATCACTCTTTTCGTGGCTCGAACTATAGGTTAACGATTACCTAGTTCGAGAGACCTGTGATGTCGTGAGGGTAGACTGAGACAGTCGCTCATGATGATTCTAAGGGGTGCGAATTAAGGCAAGCTCCTTATTCCTTAGAATCCCTTAGTCTCCCACAAGATCACCTGGTGAAGTATTGACCCCAGGGGTTTGACGTCTACCAAATTCAATCAAGAGGCGAGTGGCACCCTTGGAGCACGTAGTGTGTCTTGAAGGGCACGTCGCACAAAGAAAATGGAAAGAGGTGAGTGGCACTCTTGGAGCACGTAGTGCGTCTTGAAGGGAACGTCACGCAAAGAAAATAGAAAGAGGTGAGTGACACCCTTGGAGCATGTAGTGCGTCTTGAAGGGCACAACACGCAAAGAAAACAGAAAGAGGCGAGTGACACCCTTGGAGCACGTACTGCGTCTTGAAGGGAACGTCGCGATTTTAACTATGATAAGTTAATAAACCTAGTGTCTAGAAAACTATGACTCCTTAGGACCTAGTCGACCTTAAAATAGGTGATGGTATGAGTAAATTTTAATAACTAAAATTTCCCTTAAAAATTGTCACCCAGCCTAGTGAAATTAAAACCTAGGTCTAAGTAGAACATGTGGATAAAGAAAAACTAAATAAACATATAACAATAAGGGGGGTAAGAAATTCAAACTTTAATTATTAAAGTAAAAATTATAATGGAGGATTACATTTATTAAAAGGGTAAATGGTTTTTTTTATCTACACTTGCTAAATTGATTTTTAGTTAAAAAGAAAAATGAAACTTAAAGAAAAGGGGAAACTTAAAGAAAAAGGGGAATGTCCAACTTAGTAAGGAATCTAGCCTTTGAGACTTTCTATTTATGAACTCAACTAGGAATTAAGTAAGGCATAAGTCATTTAAGAATTGTAAGGGGATATTCGGACATTGAGGAGAGTTTTTAGGAACGCTTTTAGGTGGGTGAGGGAAATACAAATATTTAATTAATAAATAAATTGATTTTCCAGTGCAACTAGGGGATCGGGCGACATGTTTACAAGGGAGGTTTTTACTAATTAAATAAATGAAAAATGAATCTAATGAGGGTTTGAGAAACTAATGACTAAGAAACTCTATAAAAAGGATGGCGAAGGAGGAATATGGATCAGATATGGCTTGCATAACATTACGTTGCTGAAATTGTATCTTGAATTAACTTTCTTTTCTAGGAGTTGGGATACCCAGCTCGGGTAACGAGTGGCAGCTCGACCTTGCGAGGCGAGCTGGGTGCTATCATTATCTGGTATTATGTGTGTGGTCTCTTTGCGGCTCAGGGGGCTCAAGGGGAAGAAGAGCACCCCTAGCGTTGGTTGGGAGGTATCGGTGAGGTCTCATCGGTCGACAAGTCAGAATTGGATGGAGCATGAGCACATGACATTCACTTTCGGTTCTTCGCATTTGGCTACAGTACGCATGTGCATAATTTGTATTAAATAACAACTTAATTTCTTGTTCATGCATTTCTTTATTGTCGAAAACTCATTTGTGTCAATGTTGTTAAAAGAAAAAGACTCGTTTAGTTATGCATATGAATTTTTATCTGGGCGATAGTGTGCCATGTGAAATTGCAAAAGGGTCACTGAATTTCTGCTTCTGATCTTGGTTTTATTACTACGTTGTATTATTACCGAGGATGATTGCTTTTGGTTATCGGGTCATTACTTATTTTACTCTGTGTTTTTATTGTTTTCAATACAAATAAATTGTGTTTTATCTTATATTCCTTTATCCTTTAAATTATTAGTCCGTGCCTGAGTAGTGGGTCAGGAGCCGAATCGATTGTCTTTCATTCTAGTGTTAAAGATTTAGATTCAAATGCCCTGCTTTCTTGTGCATGGATATTAAGTGAAGGATAATTTCTCTGACCAACAAATTCCTTATTGTGTACAACGAGATTACTTCTTTATTTCTCTGCAATTATGGTTGCTTTATTCAACCAATTTCATTTGTGATTTCCCAGCAAATTCCTTATTGTGTACAACGAAAATACTTTTTTATTTCTTTGCGATTGATGTTGTTTTATTATGGGTCGTTCCTTTTCTGAATGTACAATGTTTCGTTGGTATTTTTTATATGATGTTTTAAAGTATGTTTATTCATATTTCCCTCCTAAAATACAACGAATCAATGGTATTGGTATGAACATTTATGTGTAATAAATTTTACAACTGTGAATTATGGAAATTTTGTACATCTTTAATATTATTGAAAAGAAGATAAATTCATTCTACATTATGGAATTTCTATGAGCCTTATTGATCAATGATGTTTCATTCTCCGGCATTTATCCATAACCTTGGGCGTCGGTTCAAAATATTCATTTTTGTATAGAGTATCCTTGTGTTTTTGTTGCAAGTAGCGATCCTCCGTAAATGGTGTCTGATCTATGGAGGTGAAATAGTATATGCGGAAGACTGGAAATCCCACCTTTGATTTTAGTGGTCGAAATCCGTGTATCTGGTGAGTCCATTCAAGGGTCAACAGGTTCAACAAAACTCTAGAGTGATGCAACTCCGGTGAGGATTGAAGCATTCTGGCAAATAGCGAAGAATCCAACCACTACATCTTCCAGTTATGGAAATTTCATTACACAAGTTTTGAAAACATAAAACTCTCAATTACATTTTATGGATTACGGAAATGTTCAAGTTTTATAAGGTAATTATATATATGTTTTCTTTTATTTTGGAAGTATTGGAGTCCATTTATGAATTTATAAAATAGAGAATTATTAACCATAGACGAATTAGCCTGATACATTTAGAAGTCTATTTATTCATGCCAACAATCTATCTAATTCATGAGACTGCTATGTAATGTACTTCTAATGTTTAATCCAGTTAGGAGTTCAAAAATCATACTATTCTGCTATATCATATGAGGGATATTAAATAGTAATTGAAGTAACCTTAGTCTTGATGATATGCCTCTTATGTTTCAGAGTAATTGCCTTAATGAACAAGCTATGTTTCTATGTTTCGAATTAAATTTCATATTAAGTTGTTGCTAGATGGAATAAGATTGTACATTGGTTCTATTAATATAACGATATTTCGACTGTTCATGGGTTCATTATCTGAATATTGATTGTTCTTAAAATATTGAATATATCTGATGGATGGTTTTTGGCAGTGTTTTAAACTCAACGATTATTCGCCATAACTCTTAATAGAATCTCGGTTGTTACCATAATAGAATCACGGTCAAACTGGACTCGCAATAGAATCTCGGTTGTTAACATCCTGGTTGTTACCATAATAGAATCTCGGACAGACTGGACTCGTAATAGAATCTCGGTCATTACCATAACTCTTTTGCACAACACCACGAGTAAGACTCCATCTAAAATCAGAATTTTGATGTCAGAGTTATATACTGTAACTCTCATGAAAACGTGATTGGTGACTTCAATTTTGGAGAACAACCTCATTGATTTAAAATGGAGTTATATACTTTAATCTTTGTTGTCGTTTTCATTTAACTGTAAATTTTGAACGTTTGGAAAAAAAAGGAATGTTTTATCGTTTTTTTTAAACATTTTCAATAAATAAATCCAACAATATTTTATGAAGATGAAATGTACTTTTCAAAGTGAAACGTGTATTGTTGTGATCTCCACGGTGGTATTCCATCATAAATTTGACATTTGTATTCGTTTAATGTAATGTTTTTAAATTGAGTGATTATAAAAGTAGGATTTCTTATAAGAAAAAGAAAAATATATAATTAGGTTTAAGGTAGGATGAGTATGCTCTCAAAAGTAAATATGAAAATATTAATTAATAATATTTAAAGTAAAATCCAATGATATTGGAGAGTAAATTTATACATAAGTTTAAGGTAGGGTGATACTTTAGAGTAAATTTATATATATGTTCAATGTAGGGTAAGTATTTTCTCAAAAGGAAATTTATGGAAAAATATTATTTAGTAATATTTAAAGTAAGATACAATGATGATTTAGAGTACTCAAGTCCTTCCCGAGGTTAGTGACATTAAAACAATTGTAGAATAATCCATAGATATAAACAAATACACTGGAATAAAAAATTAGCACTTGTTATGCGTCACATGTTGTCGTAACGTTGGGGATGTTACATATGGTATCAGAGCAGGTTCAACCCTGGGACTGTGGATCATCACGCCTTCTATTGTATTATACCCTTGATTAAGAATCTAGCACTAATTAAAAACTAACATGTCCATGCGGTAATCACGGTTGGTGGTTTATGACGAGGTGCTAGGGGAGGAGGTGTGATGCCTCTAGTAGCACCCGCGCCAGAGGGGTCTAACCCCCAAGGAGAAGAAAAAGTCATTGGACATGAGCACCCGATGTTGATCATGGCACTGTTTGTACTTGTCATTGGACTTCCGTAAGATATCCTGAACCTATTGGCGGATGTGCTAGATCCGTTCAATGAACCGGGTGGCTTTGTCAGCTTTAGTTGGAGTAGTAGATGAGTTAGTCGAGGTGACCGCAATGCACGAAATGTGAGCGGAGATATAATAAAGAAATGCACAAAGATATTGTAGATATTCAATAAGATAACATAAATGTATCAAATATGCAACCATAAACACATATATATAGTTATACATGATTTCTATTAATGAAAGAAATGTACATAGACTGTAAAAATACAGAGTGAAAGACTCGCTAGAATGGTGTCAGCTTATCTCTGAGAAGAGATGTGACAGCTACTCGCATTCGCAAGAAGATGGTTACAATGAGGCTCTGAAGGCCTTTTTACAATCAATAGGAATTCCAAAAACCCTAGACATCCAAAAACCTAACCCTAGGAGATGAAGCGCCAAAAGTCACGTGGGCCCCGTTTGGGTAAGTGAGTACATCAACTTCCCGGGGTCGTAACTTTTGCATACGATCTCCGTTTTAGGCATGTGATAGCTCGTTGGAAAGGTATTGTCGAGGAGATTCATTTTGAGGTCTCAATCATGCCTTTGGATATCATTGAGAACCTCGATCTCGAAAAACCTTCATTTGAGCCCTCAAAATGGCCCTGGAAGTTAAAAACTGCTAAAAATAGTAAATTGCCAGAAAATTGTTTTGAGCCAGTCGAAAAAGGTGGGTGGCCACCGATATCCACTTGGATCAATCCTCCCTCCTTAGGAAGCATTGGTCTCCATTGCGTTGAGTTTCTGAGGGAGAGGGAAAAACGTTTCGCTGAATCTGCATCTTGGTGAGTTGTTTGCCTTGCTGGAGACGTCGCGCTGCTCAGTTTGTAGAAGTTTGTCACGAACTTGTTGAGGATGAGGCCATTCAATAAGTCGAGCTACATGAGAGGATGATGTGTAGAAGGAATATTTGCGCTTTTCTGCAACCTTGTCGACTTGTTTATGTTTGATAGAAGGTGCTTGGGGCGAGGCTGTAGTGGTTGCAGTGTCCTTCTGTTCTCCTTTTGTATAGATTGTGAAGAAGTTAAATTTTGCAGTATGAGATACTACCTTGTGGCACTTTTTAGGTGTAACAATAGTTGGAACTACCTCTGGTATTCTGTAGAGATGACCCCCTAGAGAAACAATGGCACTGCGGGGTCGAGACTCATAAACAACATGGCGCCCACATATATGGTTGGCCCAAGAGAACATCACAGACATCCAGTGGGGCAACATCACATAATACCTCATCCTTGAAGGGTTGGATGTCGTATGACAATCGACATTGTTAGCTGACATAAAGATCTCTTCCTTAGCGAAGCCACCCGATGTTGTATGGCTGCGGGTGTGGTGTTGTCAACAATCCCAACTGTTTGACGACCTCTGCTGAGATGGGGTTCTTCTGGCTTCCGCTATTAACAATAAAATGCAGTGGGGTCCCCTTCACCCACATCTGTGAATGAAAAAGGTGTTCCCCTTCTTCAGGATCTGTTGGTTCTTATGGTTGAATTGTTGCGGTTGCGACAATAGCAGTAGGGTCTGCGTCAATGATATGTCCTTTACCATTATTTTCATAATCAGATTCTGAATCAGGGTTCAGCTCTTTGTCTTTGATCTCGGCCACCAATGACTGTTTTGAGCAACATTCATTGGTGTTGTGCCAGGGGCTTTTGTGGAACTCGCACCATTTTCCGGTGTCCTTCTTTGTCTTCCTGTGACCCTTCTTTTCCTATGTCTTGGACTAGTTTTCGAGAGACTGTTTGTTAGGGTTATCTTTGTCATACTTTGGTTGTTGCGGATTTGTAGACCCAAACTCCCGTTTGTTCTAGTGGCCGAGATCAAAGACAAAGAGTCGAACCCTGATTCAGACTCTGATTCTGAAAATAATGGTAAATGACAGATCATTGATGCAGACCCCACTGCTATTGTCGCGATCACAACAATTCAACCAGAAGAACCAACAGATCCTGAAGAGGGGGAGCGCCTTTTTCATTCACAGATGTGGGTGAAGGGGACCCCGCTGCATTTTATTGTTGATAACGGAAGCCAAAAGAACCTCATCTAAGCAAAGGTCATCAAACAGTTGGGATTTTCGACAACACCACACCCACAACCATACAACATCGGGTGGCTTCGTCAAGGAAGAGATCTTTGTGTCATCCAACAATGTCGATTGTCATACGACATCCAACCCTTCAAGGATGAGGTATTATGTGATGTTTCCCCACTAGATGTTTGTGATGTTCTCTTGGGCCAACCATATATGTGGAAGCGCCATGATGTTTATGAGTCTCGACCCCTTAGTGTCATTGTTTCTCTGGGGGGTCATCTCTACAGAATACCAGAGGTAGTTCCAACTACTGTTCCACCTAAAAAGTTCAACAAGGTAGTATCTCATACTGCAAAATTTAGCTTCTTCACAATCTGTTCAAAAGGAGAATAGATAGTAAAACTGGTTTTCTATTCAATAACGAAATAAACTGAAACTGTAAAATGCAGCGGAAACAAGCTTGCTGGAATGGTGGCGGCTTATCTCTGAGAAGAGATGCGACGCCAGCGCACATTCGCAAGAAGAAAATTACAATGAGGCTTTGAAGGCATTTTTACAATAATAAAGAATGATAAAAACCCTAGGCATCCAAAAACCTAACCCTAGGAGATGAAGCACCAAAAGTCATGTGGGCCCCGTTTGGGTAAGTTAGTACATCAACTTCTCGGGGTCGTAACTTTTGCATACGATCTCTGTTTTAGGCGTGTGATAGCCCGTTGGAAAGGTATCGTCGAGGAGATTTATTTTGGGGGCTCAATAATTCCTTTAGCTATATTGGAGGAGCTCAATACCGAAAAACCTTCATTTAGGCCCTCAAAATGGCCCCATAAGTTAAAACTGCTAAAAATAGTGAATTGTCAGAAAACTATTTTGAGCCAGTTGGAAAAGATGGGTGGCCACCGATATCCATATGGATCAGGGTACCAGGAGTATTGGACCGAAGAAAGGGTGTTGGACATGTGGAGAGCCACATTACCAATGTGACTACCCAATGCAGAGGATTAGAGCATCTGGATCAGCCGAACCCACTACCGTGGGAGATTTGGGCAAGGCCCATCGGATTCATGTAGAGGTGAATAACAACGAGGCAGAGCACCCGTCGACTGTGCTTGAGACATCAGGTACCGTCGTTGACCAGACCCTGAGTATTTTTATAGATCCAGGTGCTATAGAGAGTTTCATTTCTGGTGGGGTGCTAAAAATAATTAAGGTAAAGGCAGTCGAACATGATGAGTTTAGCTTTGTAGAAATGGCTTCAGGAGCCGAACAAAAGGTTGGTGGGAAGGTTACGGGCTGTAGCCTTAACCTGGGAGATTTTTTCACCAAGGCCAACCTTTACGTCACGATCTTAGGATCTTATGACGTCGTGATCAGTATGGGTTGGTTGAAATCGCATAAGGCGATACTCAACTATAAGATGAAATGGTTGAGCTTGGTTGATGATGATGGAAAGAAATGCGTGATTGTAAGTCGGAACCAGGGAGTTTCCCTAAGGTTCATCTCTTCCTTACAGCTACGGAAAAGCATGCACAAGGGATGTGAGTTATATGTGATCCTTGCGTTAAACGAGAAGGGCCTAGCGGAAGGACTAGAAAACCTTCGGGTAGTGAGAGAGTTTGCAGACATCTTCCCTGACGAGTTGCTTGGGATGCCACCGAAGAGAGAGTTGGAATTTACCATCGACCTAAAACTAGGAACTGAACCGATAGCAAGAACGCTTTATCGGATGTCGACCCGGAGTTACAGGAGTTGAAAATGAAACTGAAGGAGTTGTTGGACCTATGACTTATACGTCCAAGTGTGTCACCGTGGGGTGCGCCTATTATTTTCATACAGAAGAAGGATGGGTCGTGGATACTCTGCATTGATTACTGTCAATTGAACAAGGCGACGATCAAGAATCAATACCCGTTGCCAAGGATCGATGATTTGTTTGATCAGATGAAAGGCACGATGGTGTTTTCAAATATCGACTTGAGATCAGGGTATCACCAGTTACGGATCAAGGAGGATGACATCCCTAAGACCTCCTTTAAGATGAGTTTTGGAAATTACTAGTTTACTATTTTACCTTTTGGATTGACAAACACCCCTGGGGTATTTATGAGCTTGATGAACGGGGTGTTTCGTGAATACTTGGACAAGTTCGTCCAAGTATTCATTGATGATATTTTGATATATTCTAGGATGATGGAGGAGCATGATGAGCACTTGCGCTTGGTGCTATAGTGTCTTCGACAGAACAAATGGTTTGGGAAACTGTCTAAATGCTCGTTTTATCAATCGGAGATTCATTACTTAGGGCATGTCATCTCCGGTGAAGGTATCGTTGTGGATCCAGCAAAGGTCGAGGCTATTATGGAATGGCCTACGCCGACGAATGTCCCAAAAGTGTGTAGCTTCATGGGTTTAGTAGGATACTATCGGCAGTTCGTCGAGGGTTTTTCAAAGATAGCAAATCCGATCACGGATTTGCAGAAGAAGAACAAGAAGTTTGTTGGACCGAGAAATGCACGGAGGAATTTCAGAGGCTCAAGGATCTGTTGACGATAACACGATACTCAAGCTCCCTGACATGGACACAGACTTCTTGGTATGCACTAACGCATCCAAGGAAGGCTTAGCCAGAGTCTTGATGCAAGATGGTCAAGTGATCGCTTACATCTCGAGAAAGTTGAGAAGGCATGATGAGAAATATGCGACACACGATTTGGAGTTGTTAGCAATTGTATATGCCTTGAGAGTTTGGAGACATTATCTAATTCGACGGAAATTCAAACTAAAAATGGACCATTGTGGACTACGACACATCTTTATGCAAAGTGAATTGAACGCATGACAACGACGTTGGTCGGAATTGCTTAGCGAGTATAATTTCAAGATTACTTACATCAAAGGAACAGTGAACAGAGTGGCGGATGCGTTGAATCGGAGACCACGCATATTTTTGGTGATGCCTCTTTAGACGAATCTACATGAAAAGATCCTAACTTTACAGCACGATGATGATTGGTACAAAAAGGTCAAGGATTTTATCGGACAAAACACAATGATGGTACCAAAATTTGAAGGATTTACTGTGGACAACGATGGATTATTGAGATTTAAAATTCGAATTTATGTACCGCCCAACGACAAGTTGAGAAGTTTGATCCTAAACAAGGTTCACAGAGCAGTGTACATGTCTCATCTAGGAGTCACGAAGATGAGGGTAGACCTTAAGCCCTTATTCTTTTGGAAAGGAATGAAGGAACACATAGTCAACTACGTGGCAATATGTCTATAATGTCAGCAAGTGACAGCTAAACATAGACATTCAAAAGGATTACTACAACGACCTGCTATTCTAGAATCGAAATGGGAGGTCATTTCGATGGATTTCATTGTTCGGTTGCCACTGACGACAAGGAAACACGACTTGATTTTTGTGGTAGTCGACACTTTGACTAAGAGTGCTCATTTTATTCCTATGTGTACGACGTATCAGGAACCTGGCATAGCTAGGGTTTTCATCAGTAATATTGTGAGGTTGCATGGCGTGCCTAAGAGGATTATATCTGATAGAGGATCGGTGTTTACATGACAATTTTGGACTAGTTTCCAAGAGGCCTTGGGAACCCAACTTAACTTTAGTACCGCATATCACCTGGAGACAAACGGGAAGACCGAGAAAAGAAACCAAATCTTGGAGGATACGTTGCGCATGTACATGATGGACCAACATAAGTGTTGGGAAGAATTCTTTCCACTGGTAGAATTCGCATATAAAAACAGTTATCAAAGCACCATTAAGATGGTGTCTTTCGAGTTTCTTTACGGGAGACCATGACGGACGCTCTTGAGTTGGGATCGGCTTGAGGATAAGGTCATGGTGGGACTAGAAGAGATCCAAGAAATAGAAGATCAAATGCAAACAATAAGACAAAGGATCAAGGAAGTGCAGGATCGATAGAAGAGTTATGTCGATGTGTAGCGTGTTGATCATAGTTATGAAGTTGGTGATCGAGTCTTCTTGTGGGTGAAACCACATAAGAGTTCGATGAATTTTGGATAGGGTGATAAACTCTCTCCTAGGTTCGTGGGACCCTTCAATATTGTGGAAAGGAAGGGTCCTGTGGCCTATCGACTAGCCTTGCCTAATTCTTTGAGGCGTATGCATGATGTTTTTCACATTTCTGTTTTGAGACATTATGTTAGTGATCCTACACATGTCATGAGTACCTTGCAGATATATGACAAGGGTGGTCTCACGGCAGAGCCAATCCACATCCTGGACCATCGCATTCGACGCCTACGGCGTCGAACAATAGAACAGGTCAAGGTCCAGTGGGACAACTATAGTCCACACTCGACGACCTGGGAGGACGCATATGATATGCATTAGCAGTTCCCTTTTTGTTTGATAGTTAGACATATGATACTGTGATACACTTTATTAGGCACTTACATACTGTGAAACTGCGAGATGAAGTTTAAAACAAGAGGGGGTGTATGTAACATCTCGCTCTTGCGCACAGTGAACAAACTTATTCTTTGAGGACACTTGCATGCAAGTGATCCAGGTTGTTATACCATTGGTTGTTTTGATTATGATTATGAGATATTGTGGGTTTGGTGATATGTTATTTTGTTGTATTTACATAGACAGGTGTTATTGATTGGGTTCTCCTGAGTGTGCAGGACTCTGGACATTGAGGATGTTGAGGCATCGATGAAACCCCTTGGACTCTAGATCGAGTCAGGGAGTGGATTGTTAGGGTTTAAATGTGTTGATGTGACATATGTACATATGATTAGATATTATGATGTTGATTGTTTTTGCTAACATGATTCATTGATGGATGTAGGTTGACGATAGCTTGTCGACCAGACTCACATTTGGAGTAAAGGGGTCACGCATGACAACCAGAAACATTGAGGGAGAGGTGTGGCAGCAACCCTGACACAACCTAATAACACTCTCGTTGTGGCTCGAACTGTAGGTTAACAATTACCTAGTTTGAGAGACCCGTGATGTCATGAGGGTAGACTGAGACAATCGCTCATGATGATTCTAAGGGGCGTGCAATAAGGCAGGGTCCTTATTCCTTAGAATCCCTTAGTCTACCACAAGATCACCTAGCGGAGTATTGACTCCAGGGGTTTTATGTCTACCAAATTTAGTCAAGAGGCGAGTGGCACCCTTAGAGCACATAGTGCGTCTTGAAGGGCACGTCGTGCAAAGAAAATGGAAAGAGGCGAGTGGCACCCTTGGAGCACGTAGTGCATCTTGAAGGGCACGTCGCACAAAGAAAACAGAAAGATGCGAGTGGCACCCTTGGAGCACGTAGTGCGTCTTGAAAGACACGTCATGCAAATAAAATGGAAAGAGGCGAGTGGCACCCTTAGAGCATGTAGTGCGTCCTAAAGGGCACGTCATGATTTTAACTATGATAATTTAATAAACCTAGTTCCTAGAAAACTATGCCTCCTTAGGACCTAGTCGGCCTTAAAATAGATGATGGTATGAGTAAAGTTTAATAACTAAAAGTTCCCTTAAAAATTGTCGCCCAACCTAGTGAAATTAAAACCTAGGTCTAAGTAGAACACGTGGATAAAGAAAAACAAAATAAACATGTAACAAGAAGGGGGGTAAGAAATTCAAACTTTAATTATTAAAGTAAAAATTATAATGGAGGATTAAATTTATTAAAAGGGTAAATGGTTGTTTTTATCTACACTTGCTAAATTGATTTTTAGTTAAAAAGGAAAATGAAATTTAAAGAAAAGGGGAAACTTAAAGAAAAAGGGGAATGTCTAACTTAGTAAGGAATCTAGCATTTGAGACTTTCTATTTATGAACTCAACTAGGAATTAAGTAAAGCGTAAGTCATTTAAGAATTGTAAGGGAATATTGGGACACCGATGAGCGTTTTTAGGAACGCTTTTAGGTGGGTGAGGGAAATAAGAATATTTAATTAATTAATAAATTGATTTTCCGGTGCAACTAGGGGATCGGGTGACATGTGTACGTGGAAGGTTTTTCCTAATTAAAAAAATGAAAAAGGAATCTAATGAGGGTTTGGAAAACTAATGACTAAGAAACTCTATAAAAATGATGGTGGAGGAGGAGTATGGATCAGATATGGCTTGTGTAATGTTTTTGCTGAAATTTTATCTTAACTGAACTTTCTTTTGTGGGAGTTGGGATACCTAGCTCGGGTAACGAGTGGTAGCTCGACCTTGCGAGGCGAGCTGGGTGCTAGCATTCTCAGGTATTTGGTGTGTGGCCCCTCTACGGCTCGAGGGGCTCAGGGCGAAGAAGAGTACCCCTAACGTTGGTTGGGAGGTATCGGTGAGGTCTCATCGATCGACAAGTCGGATTTCGACGGAGTGCGAGCATAGGACAGTCACTTCCGATTCTTCGCATTTGGCTATGGTATGCATGTGCATAATTTGTATTAAATAATAGCTTAATTTCTTGTTCATGCATTTTTTTATTTTCGAAAGCTCGCTTGTGTAGATGTTGTTAAAAGAAAAAGACTCATTTAGTTATGCATATGAATTTTTATATGGGCGATAATGCGTCGTGTGAAATTGAAAAAGGGTTACTAAATTTCTATTTATGAGCTTGGTTTTATTACTGCGTTGTATTATTACCGAGGATGACTGTGTTTTGGTTTTTGGGCCATTACTTATTTTACTCTGTGTTTTTATTTTTTTCAATACAAAGAAATTGTGTTTTATCTTTTGTTCCTTTATCCTTTAAAGTATTAGTCTGTGCCAGAGCAGTCGGCCAGGAGTCGAATCGACTGTCTTTCACTCCGGTGTTAAAGATTTAAATTCAAATGCCTTGCTTTCCTGTGCATAGATAATAAGTGAAGGATAATTTCTCTGCCTAGCAAATTCCTTATTGTGTACATCGATATTACTTCTTTATTGCTCTGCGATTCTGGTTGCTTTATTCAACCAATTTCATTTGTGATTTCCCAACAAATTCCTTATTGTGTACAACAAAAATACTTCTTTATTTCTTTGCGATTGATGTTGTTTTATTATGGGTCGTTCATTTTCTGAATGTACAACATTTTGTTGGTATTTTTTATATGATGTTTTAAAGTATGCGTATTCATGTTTCCCTCTTGAAATACAACAAATCAATGGTATTGGTATGAACATTTATGTGTAATAAATTTTACAACTGTGAATTATGGAACTTCTGTACATCTTTAATATTATTGAAAAGAAGATAAATTCATTCTACATTATGGAATTTCTATGAGCCTTATTGATCAATGATGTTTCACTCTCTGGCATTTATCCATAACCTTGGGTGTCGGTTCAAAATATTCATTTTTGTATAGAGTATCCTTGTGTTTTTGTTGCAAGTAGCAATCCTCCGTAAATGGTATCCAATCTATGGAGGTGAAATAGTATATGCTTAAGACTGGAAATCCCAGCTTCGATTTTAGTTGTCGAAATCCATGTATCTGGTGAGTACATTCAAGGCTCAGCTGGTTCAACGAAACTCGAGAGTGATGCAACTCTGGTGAGAATTGAATCATTCTGGAAAATAGCGAAGAATCCAACCACTACATCTTCCGGTTACGGAAATTTCATTGCACAAGTTTTGGAAACATAAATCTCTCAATTACATTTTATGCATTACGAAAATGTTCAAGTTTTATAAGGTAATTATATATGTGTTTTCTTTTATTTTGGAAGTATTGGAGTCCAATTATGAATTATGAATTATGAATTTGTAAATTAGAGAATTATTAATCGTGGACAAATTAGCGTGATACATTTAGAAGTCAATTTATTAATGTCAACAATCCATCTAATACATGAGACTGCTTTGTAATGTACTTCTAATGTTTAATCCAGTTAGGAGTTAAAAATTCATACTATTTTTCTATATCATATGAGGGATATTAAATAGTAACTGAAGTAACCTTAGTCTTGATGATATGCCTCTTATGTTTCAGAGTAATTACCTTTATGAACAAGCTATGTTTCGAATTAAATTTCATATTAAGTTGTTGCTAGATGGAATAAGATTGTACATTGGTTCTATTAATATAACGATATTTCGATTGTTCATGCGTTCATTATTTGAATATTGATTGTTTTTAAAATATCGAATATATCTGATGGATGGTTTTTGGCAACTTTTTAAACTCAACGATTATTCACCATAACTCTTAATAGAATCTCGGACTGGACTTGTAATAGAATCTCGGTCGTTACCATAACTCTTCTGCACAACACCCAGAGTAAGACTCCACCTAAAATCAAAATTTTGACGTCGGAGATATATACTTTAACTCATGAAAAACGTGATTGGTGACTTCAATTTTGGAGAAAAACCTCATCGATTTAAAATGGAGTTATATACTTTAATCTTTGTTGTCGTTTTTGGTACTTTTAAACGTTTGGAAAAATGAATGTTTTATAGTTTTTTTTAAACATTTTCAATAAATAAAGCCAACAATATTTTATGAAGATGAAATGTACTTTTCAAAGTGAAACGTGTATTGTTGTGATCTCCACTATGGTATTCCATCATAAATTGGGCATATGTATTAGTTTAATTTAATGTTTTTAAATTGAATGATTATAAAAGTAGGATTTGTTATAAGAAAAAGAAAAATATATAATTAGGTTTAAGGTAGGGTGAGTATGCTCTCAAAAATAAATATGAAAATATTAATTAATAATATTTAAAGTAAAATCCATGATATTATAGAGTAAATTTATACACAAGTTTAAGGTAGGGTGATACTTTAGAGTAAATTTATATATATGTTCAATGTAGGGTAAGTATTTTCTCAAAAGTCCTCTCCTCTGAGCTTGGTTGTCCATACTTGCTGGCAGATCTGGGCTGAGAGGAACAAAGTGGTCTTTGAAGACCATCCCCCCTCAGTGCTGGCGGTTGTCCACAGAGTTTGGGCCTCTTTCATTTGGTAGCTTTCCTCGATCGAATCCTTCCCCCCCATTGAGTGTGAGATCCCATTGACAGCTGGATTCACGCTGGCTTGCTTCGACGGAGCTGTTGTGGCTACTGGCCTTTGTTGTGGGGCGGGTGGATTTTTCAAAGCTCATCCAAAGAGAATCACTAAATGGTTTTTAAATTGCGGGGAGGGCTCGAATACTAAAGCTGAACTTTTGGGTTTATGGACAACCCTCGCTCTAACCTCTCTTTGGTCGATTGATCACCTTCTAGTTTTTGGAGACTCGCGAGTCATTATAGACTGGATCAACCAAAAGTGTAAGCTGCACTCGGTCCATATAGAAGGCTGGAAAGAAAAAATGCAGATCCTCTCAAAGCTCTTCATGGACATCAGTTTCCGGCACTTCTCCAGAATTCATAATAAGGAGGCGGACGCTCTTTCTAAAAGAGCCCTCTGCGGGGAGGTTGGGAGACTATCTGTGTTCCATTGTGAGAATGGAATTGAAAGTCCCATCTCCTGCTTTAATCTGTTTGAATGAGGTGGGCGATTGATCTTTTTTGTACTGTTAGACCGATAATGGTGTCTGCTATTTTCCGGTGGCGGCTTTAGTCTTATTGATTTCCAAGACTGGTCGGTCAGGACCTCTTGCAGATCGGTGGCAGCGTGTCAAATGGTGGCTGTGGAACTGTTTCCCTCAATTGACTCTTTTATTTTCTTTGGCGAGAGAGCTTTTTCATTTTCTTGATTTTCAGCTCGTTGGAGCTAGCTTTGTAAATGAAATTATATTTTTAATATAATCTTGAGTAATTTTTTCTTGGAAAAAAAAGTATTTTCTCAAAAGGAAATTTATGGAAAAATATAATTTAGTAATATTTAAAATAAGATACAATGATGATTTAGGTTAGTGACATTAAAACAATTGTAAAATAATTCATAGATATAAACAAATATATTGGAATAAAAAAAAAATATAGCACTTGTTATGTGTCTCATGTTGTTGTAACGTCGAAGATGTTACATAAAAACACAACAACAAAGGCAAGTGCTTGGAATCTTGGTTTTCTTTTTAGTGACAACAAGCATTAATGTGAGTATAAAACCACGTTAAAATTGAAAATGACTTTTGACACTTGTAAATATTTGTTATGCACTCTAGCTTTACAAAATTTGAATCTCTAGTATTTATTATTTAATTTTGATTATTTTTTCTTTTGTTCAAATATAGGCATTTTTCTAATGTTTCTTCATTAACTTTTTGCAAGTAAGTTCATAATTGGGATGGATTATTCAATAAAGTTAAGACATAATCCTCACATACTAGGCTCACATATATGTGAGCCTATTGTACAAGTATTATTATAATGGGAATAATTAACATGTCCATTAAAGTTAACATCATATTGTTTATAAATTTATTATTAATTTATATTAATTATAAATTTATTATATTTTATAATTAATAATTAACAAGTAAATTTGATTTGATGTATATAACATATAATTAAGCTATAATCTAATCTATAATAAAAGGGTTTATTATAAAGTATTAATTAGTACTTATATAATTATTATTATACCTAATAATAATATTAATAGTATGAGGTTATTATTACGAGGTATTGATAAGAATTAGTAGTGACTATGCCACTTATTAAATTATTAATTATATTAATTATTATAAGATATAGTTTTATATAGCTTTTTTATTTTATAATAAGTAAATAAAAAACTCATATATATATATTAAATGTTTAATTAGATTATAATTTTAAAATTAAATTATTATTATCATTGATTATAATGGAATTTTAGTATAAAGCATTAATTGTGTATTACTCACAAATTATATAACTCTGTAAAAGTATTAATACATTTGTTTTTAGTTTTACATTAGTTTTTTTAATTTTAAATTTGTGTATAAAATCTAATGTTTAAGTTAAGATAATAAACATTTTTATATATATAATAAAATTATTTGGTTTTCTCATTTCTAATTGATTAATATATTTAAAGTATTATTGTTGGTTTCAAATCTTTCAATATTTAACATATTAAGATCCGTTCCCACTTGTTTTGTTTTCAATTCATCCATCCATAAATAATATTATATATGGTCATAAATAATACTATAGATTAAATAATATTATATATGGTCATAAATAATACTATAGATTGATAAAAATAAATAGAAATATATATATATATATATATATATATATATATCTAAAATATAAAATTTATCATAATTTAAACACTTCATATAGAATAATATAGAACACTTATTACCTATGCATTTAGTTATATAATAAGTATGATGATTCATTATATAATTTCAAATATCATTGGTAGGGACTAAGTTGTCATGCAACACTTGCTACTTTTAGTTTTCTACTTGACTTCCTATCACGTTTAAACAACATTTGGTTTTTTCCCTCTCTTCTATCAGAAAATATATTTGGAACTGAAGGATCAAATCAACAACGATGTGAAGATGGACAATGTTCCAGACAAACAAAAAGAACACAATGGATCCAAGAAGTGGGGTTTGAGGAGAGATCGTCCATGTATAGTTTAGGTCATTAGTATTAACGAGTCTTTCAAATCATATCTACTTATACCATGCTAAACATTTCTATTTTAGATCACATCTCTTAGACTATATTCAAATTCTACTTATAATTGTCGATTGTGTATTATTTTGTATGAATATTTTGATTGTAAGTGCACATTTTACCAGAGAAGGGAGAGGACGTGGACATTCAAGGAAAAGATATGCTCAGTCTTACATATGTCTAGCGTGATTAGCAATTTAAAATTCCCCACCATTACAAGGCCGGTGCTCTTGATGTTCTAGTAATAATTTTCATGTCCTTTGTTCTAATTACCAAGTAAGCAATGATTAATAAGTTTAGAAATACAATCTAGTTCAAATATATGAAGAGTATAAGAAGTAACTTGTAATATTAGAAATTGAGAGTCTCTAGCATAATGAATGATGATCCATTCATTCTCACTCTTGATTGTGACATGTACCCTAGGAAACATTTCAAATTTGTCCTTAATGAACATAAGCCACAAGACGCTACTCAACTTTCAAGTAAAGGGCTACAACGAGCTAAAAAGGAGAAAAGGGTAGTGTTTCGAGGATTTAATACCTCTCATTGAAATTGTTGTATTCCTTGAGTAGCTTCATTTCTAAGAATCTTGACGTCCACTATGGTATGTTGAAAATTTCCCATGTAGACAACACCATAACCTTCCTCTCTTATCTTGATTGAATCAAAAAAGAAATATGTGGAGAATTGAATTTCTTCTATTGAGCACTTTTTGTATCCTTGATAGATAGATGCAAGCACTTCTTGTGCTTTCTTTCTCTCTTACGATTCCATTGTGACTCTTATTTCTGCATCTCTTATTTGTTGGGAATCCTTTTCAACAAGTTGTCATGTTGTTTGTTGTTCCAGAGTCTATACTTAAGGCTTTAAAGTATAAATTCTAGGAATCTGAAAAAGTAAAGAGGGTTTAAAATATATAAAAAGAAAAAATAGTTCTTTAGGAAAGAAGCTATGGCTGATTTCTGAGTTGTCTTTGTCTAGTTTCAAATCATTCCTGGATGCTTATGTCGTGTTCAATGGTTGCCCATGAACGTTCAAGTTAACCCGGGTGGTGGCAATTTCTAAGATAGTATTAAACAACATTAAAGCAATGCTAGTCTCATCTATGAGACCGGGTTCAATGTTGGGTTGTCTTGCAACAGGTACATTCATGGAGGAAAATAAATTTTAGAAGATCTGTTATTTTAGGTTTGTTGTTTCTATTTTAGATTATATGAGAAAATTTCCCAAATTTGAATTAATAATATAACAATTTCAAAGGTCATTTCCCGTATCTGAGTTAAATCGAAAATAATGTATGTGATGAAAGAAAACACAAAGATGTTGAAAAACGTGAGGCATCAATCATGGAAGAATCTTACTTTGTAACAGAAGAAGAAATTAGACAAGAAACCTTTAATGAAGCATAAAATATGGTGATCTAAATAGTTCACAGGTCTTGTGTCTGTTGATAGCAAACACAGAGGAAAATCTATAAAACAATTAGATGACTAAATAACAAATAACCACAGTAGATGTTGAACTAAGTTGTAGTTAAACATTCATCAAAGATATATAAGAAATGATGTTGAATATGAAGGAACAGAAGAACGCATAACTCAGGTTTGACGGAATATGGAGTCTCCAATTTGTATTTGTATTAATTCTGGTAAAGGAGAAATTTCTCTGCTACAATCAACCAGGAAAAAGCCTTCTCTAAGTCTTTTGAAATTATATTTATACAAAGGTTCTCAACCCTAGACAATTGGAACTTTCATTACTCCTAGATATTAAACGGTTACAAAAATAAAGACTTGAATTGTTTCACTAGTTTCTTTTCTATCTTCTTACATACACCGGTATAACGGGCAACATGTATTGTTTCATCATTTCTTTGAAATACTTGCTTCACTTGGCTCAAGACACTTGACACACCTGCTTATAAACTACACTAATATTAGTGAAGGCTCTGACACATCCTTTCCCTCAAATAGATATAGCTTCCTCTGAATTTTCGGCAACCTGTCCTCAATCCTTTTATCCTCAAATTTTACTGATTGTAACTGTAAGTTTGGCTTCACCAGCCATTTGTCCATTTGTGCAACATTGACCTGTATCAACTGGGAAATTTCAATCTGAGCTTCATTCAAGCTCTCTTTTATGTTCAGTTGATGCCTTATAACATTGATCTGTCATATTAGTCCAGGACAATCACCTTTTCCAATGCCTAGCGATTTTTTATCCAGTGCATCAAAGGTCTCTTCAAAATCTTCCTTAATTTCTTTGGACATTTTCTTACCTTCATCTATATTGGCCTCCCATACCTTTAGCATGATATCACCCCTGATTTGTTCTGTGACAGACAACCTAGGAGTTTATGATACCTCTTCTTTAGCTGAAAATATGATTGCTTTTTGAAAAGTGGCTTGAGTTGTAGTAGCCTCTTTTTCTCTAAGAACAATCTTATCTAATGATTGTCCAATCTTCTTAAAATAACCTTGGGTGATTCCTACTTTAGAAAGCAGACTTTGTAGTGTTGTTTCCAATTTCTGATGCACTTCCAGTGCCTGGGCTTGAGAACTCAACTTAGATTACAACTGCCTTACTAATTCATCTTGCTTGATGACTTTCCCTTGACTGGTTTGCATCTTCTTACACCTCTCATCTAAACTAGACTTGAGCAGTTGAATCTTCTGTTTGTCAGCAGTTCTGGCATGTTCCAGTCCTTTGTTTTTCTCATCTCTAATATTTTTCTCTGTATTTCTTATTTGACTTTGCAACTGGGCTATCATTTGATTCCTTTGTTTCATCCTTTCTTTCAAATTATCAACTGAAAACAAGTTGGTCATACTGAAATATCTCAGAGAGCCTGCTACCTCTATGGAAAAATCCTCCTCTTCTATATTTTTTCCATCCACAAGTATCCTGTGGTTTTTTACCAATGTACCTTCTTCCAGGTGCATTTCTTGTTTCACTACATCTTTTCTCTTTTTACAGAAAAAGAAGTTAGAGGAAGGTATTTCTTCAATAGAGATTGGAGTAAGGTCACTTACGTACATAGCTCGGAGATGGGGAGTCCCAAAACTTGACTGCAAAGGATTCAATGCTATAATAGGGTTGTCTAACTCTATGAATTGTGTTCCTTCTGTTGTTTTGGGGATATCGACAGGAATAGTTGACGATAAAGGAGAAGCCATTTGATTCGGTTTTAAAGGTGTCTCAGACTTAGAAATTGTTTCAGACACTGGATGTTCTGTCTGCGAAGTTTCTAATCTTTGTGAAGACACTTCATGATTCTTTGGGTTTTCCTCTATAGTCCTTTTATCCAAAGACTTTGGTTCAAAACCTGGAGGTATACTTTCTTGTTCTTAAGGACGGATTATCGATTCTCCTTGAAGTATCTTGGGCAACCCGGCTCATATGTGCTTTTGGAAAGCGAGAAATTTGGCCTGTAGATCAAGAGGTAACGCTTGGACTCTGTCTAATATTTCCTCATAAGATCTGATTCCTTTAAATATGTCATCACAGGGGGAGTCTTCATGCTCATATGTTTTCATATTACAATGAGCTCGATGATTTCCCACAATTTGATATGGATCATGTTTTCTGAGTTCAAGATCTACCAGTTTAATGTCCTCTAATGTTGCAGCTTCTACCTTGGAATGACCAAAATTTAGCAGTGAAAACCTCCCGATCTGTATAGGAAAAATTGGCCATAATTTCTTTTGAACTTCTTTTAACTCTTTATTGATGCCTCCTCTTATTATTTGGTAAGGCACTTCTCTACACACAAGTCTGTCAGGGAGAAATTTTGGGAGAGCATGAGGGGGAATTGAACATCTGAAGACTCTGACATAAGAGAAATTTTCTTTGATAAACCAATCTGCAACTGTTTTGAGCTTTCCCACGATTTGCTCTGAAAACCGAGGGGGTGGATATCCATACAATATTTGGTGCACATGAATCACTACATTTACTTTTTCTTCCCATAGTTGAGAGTGATAGAAATGGATGGGTTTTGCGCAGGTTGGTTTCCAGCTCCAATTCATCAATGGAAAAGGGGTCATATAACATATAGCGTCTATGACATATGCAGACATATAGAACGATGCAGCTTGGCCTTTTGACTTTTCCATTTGGTACTCAACATTCTCCTTAGTTAGGTTATATGATAGAATCTTACCCCAGTTGAAAGTGTAACCCTTGGCTACCTCGTGTATAATTGGCACCCATTCTGCGGGGAAATGGGTAGGGATTTTCCTCCCAAATAGTATACATAACATCATTTCTATATAGACCATATATTCATTTAATGATGTTGTGGCATAAACGCCATGGGTATCAGCTCTAAATTTCATTGGAATTCCCCACCATGCTTTGATTATATCTGGATAGGTTTGGTCAAATTATGTACACTCTTTTCGTTGAAACTCTTCTACGAATTCGGAATTATAAATATATTTAGAAATAGGGGATAGATTGTACATTACTTGAATGTGTTATGGCCTGAAAGAGCCAACGACGGCCTTTTGATGGTTCGTGATGCTCCTGGTCTGCACATTGGTGTTCATCAGAGACCAGTTTATCATGTCATTGTATGGCATGAGCTTCGGGCGTGTAGTTATTTTATGAAGCTCGACCTCTGCTATAACTCTGAGTTTAGTTCCAATTTTATCAGTCTTTTCGTCTCCAGAATCATCTGGGCAATTCTTGACCTTGTGTTCCAAGATTTCGAAGATCTGCATCCAGGACCTGACCGAGTCTACAGCGTGTGGTGTGGTATCAGACAGAATGTCCGAGTTCGGATTTGAGCCTTCACCAGCCTCATCACTCTTCTTCAGCATTTTTTTGGGTGCCATGATGCCTGTGATAAAAGCGGATACTTGTTACAGAGAAAAAGGCGTAAAATTTCTCAAATACAACTTGTTGATTTGTTGAAAGTGAGAATGAAATTTGAAATAAAGACCTTTATTCACCTTCATCCTACTTTAATTAGAATGTGTTTATACATGCAATGAATTTATTTGCCTTAATGAAGAGAGTACAAATGGAGATACGCGTCTTACACTATAAAATATCCCATTAATCCATAATAAATGCTGCCAAATATCGACATTTCGAGACCGAGAGTTTGGGTGTAATATCGTTTAAGAATCCCGAAAAGCAAAAATGTGAAAAGCCATTTTATATCGCTAACCTTTGTTTTGATGTTAAGTTAATCTCACTTAAGCACTTAATACTTTCGGGACTCCATGCTTCGTGGTTTTTTTTAGCGTGATGAGTGATAATTCTCTGATTTCCCGAAATGCGACTGATTAACAATATATTAAGTATGTTTAAACTTTAATTAATCGCGATTAAAAAGGATTTAGTGAATTACACATCGGGATTTTGAATTGTCGTTTGAATTGAGATTACCGAAAATGAAAATACGATTAGCTTAAATTATCGTTAAACATTTTTAATTATTCTTATTAACTTTGTTTAACTTCTTTTAAATTTACTTTTCGTGACTTCGGTATCGGGACTTTGGGGTTGTCATTAAATATCACACTGCGTAAATAGCAGAAACCTGAAACCTGAAACTCCTGAATTTTTTTTAATGTTTTTACCTTTTTTCAAAACCAAGGGCGGCTCCATAATTTGCTAAGACATTTAAACCATTGGATTAATCGGATGACTTTATTTCGACGGTGATTATCCACTTGCATTTTTGTTCTCTTTTTTTTATTATTTAAACAAAAACAAAACTTTATTTTAGTGTAAGGTTTTTTTAGGAACATATGAAGTTTGTTTCAACATAGGCTCCATCTAGGGATCTCGTCTCCTTGCGGGATGAGAAGAACATGTAGACCGAGTGCCTTCATTAGGTGAATGGAGTCATTATTGTAGTTCTGTGAAACACACTCTTGAGACAAAGCAAACAAGACTTTAAGATTTCATCTTAAACTTTGAAAACTCTTCGAAACTAAAACATTCAGTGACCTCAAGTCGAGCTTATAATAGTTTTCCTTTCCTAAAACTGACCTCATATTTGTATAAGGTAATCAAAACAACCTTAATCGTTCTACGAGGTTTTATTTGATTTTGTTCGCATCAAGGTAAAGTAATTCAAATGTTTTGAGTTAGGGAATCCCATAAGCTTAGAATGTAGATCTAACCAAAAAAAGAAATAGTTACCAGAGCATCTTGTATTTCACATATAACAGCCTATCAGATATGTAGACATTTCTTCTCTGCCAACGAGTATGTTCAGTACCCCAGTGAAGTTATCATATTTCCCACGTTGAATTTCATTTTACCACTTCCATTGATATTTTAGCATTTAAATGTTGAGATGAGGGAAATCATATAATTAATTTCCTTTCTTCATCTCTTCGGACTAGATGGGGGCAATCATTTCAATGAATTTCCTTTCACCATCTGTCTCTTTTTTTTATATATATATAATGAAGTGGGGGCAATCAATCGGTATGCAATATACCCAGGAAAATATCTATTTATAATTAATCAACAGAGGTTTGTCAAGTTACTTTAATTGCTCTGGAATAAACCTTTCCTGACCTTCAAACATCTTTGGCTTCAGGGAGATTCTTAAGGGGAATTCTTATTATATTTTTCAGGGATTTTCCTTGAGCGAAACCAATCAGTTTATTCATGTTAGAATGACTAAGAGAGCTAGGATTAGCCTAGACATACTTCCGGTTCAACTAAAGTTAGAGGAACTATAAAATTTTACCTATTCTCATTTTGAAGGTTAGTTTATGAGTTTCCAAAGTTAAGGTGAGACCCTTCTTCTCTTATGAAGCTTATGGAAAGATATCAAGGAGGAGGTGAAGAGAAAGCTCGATCATAGACAAGGGAAAAGCAAGGGGTTTCAAATATTTTGTTGTGGGTACACTTACTCTTATCAAGCTTCTTATTCAACTCATAACTTTTCCTCACATTCTCTTTATTGCTTATATATATATATATATATATATATATATATATATATATATATATATATATATTATTTTATTTTGGTACAGAGAAAAAAAAAATCTAATTAAAAGTTTATTTTCGTTTCTCTGATTAAAATTTTAGTGTTAGTATTAGTAAACATGAGATTATTGTCTTATTCATTTTCATCTACTGGGACATTTTAACCTGAGTTTTTTAAGACAGAAATTCATACCTTAGTAGTTGTTTATACTTCCAGCCAAACAGACTATTAGTTTATTACCTTTTTCGGGAGACACTTAATGTGAGTATTCATGTGTGTCACCTTTCTAATGTTTCTAGTCTCCTAGCTTGTCAGCAAGTCTCCTGTAATAAGATAATCATGATAGTTTTCAGGAACTCTAGTAGATTAGAAACCTTCTTATTGCAATTTTCACCTATTTTGTATATATATTTTATTTTTTGTTTTAAACCGACCTTTTATATTTACAGTAAAAAATAAATACTTACCGAAAGAAAGATAACTATAAACAAAACAAGAAAACAAATCGGTATGTACAATGAGAGTTCAGAAACATATTACTGCATAAAATGCTTAAGGTACCGCTCATTGACAGGGGCAGTAAGAATCTTTCCATTGAGGTTTTCTAATAGAAATGCATTCTTTCCCCAGAGGCTATAATTTTGTATGGTCTGCACCAGATCTGATCAAACTTACCATGTTTCCCAGCATCCTCTTTTCTGGCTTCCCATTTTAGAACCAAATCACCAAGGAGAAATTCCCTATCTTTAGCTTTTCGGTTAAATAAGGCTTTCATATTATCTTGATACTTATGTAGATTTTCATCTACTTCTGCCCTATTTTGTTGAACTTCAATCAACTAATTTATCCTCCTGGTAATGTCATTTGGTTCTTCTTGTCAGTTTTTCCAGAGTTTCATTACTGGTAGCGCTAGATTTATTGGTAAACTGACGTCAGTACCATATACCATCTGAAATGGAAACATTCTGATTGACCTTTTTGTGCCTATCATGTTAGCCCATAAATCATACTTTAAATGTGCATGTCATGCTTTCTTATTTTCGATCAGTACTTTCTTAATTATAGTGATCAGGCTTTTGTTAGATGACTCAACTAACCCATTAACCTGTGGATAATAGGTCGTGGAGTGTCCTAGCACAATATTATATTTTTGGCAAAATCTTATCATGGCCATGGACTTGAAGGCTTGAGCATTATCAATCACTATTTTTCGGGGATAGCCAAATCTTTATAGGATATTCTCCTCCATAAAGTTGATCACTATTGCATCAGTTGTGTTTTGCGTAGGAATAGCTTCCACCCATTTACTGAAATAATATGTTGCGGTCAGAATCCATTTGTGTTCAGCACTCGAATGTGGATGAATTTCTCCAATAAAATCAAGACCCCATTGTTGAAATGGAGCTTCAATTTTAACTAGCACTAAAGGTAATGCCGAGACTTTATGTTTGCCTATAAACAACTGACAAGGATTACAAGTTCGGACTTTAGTATTTACATCAGTGAATAATTTCGGCCAGTAATACCCGACTCTTAGGATTTTATAAGTCGTTGCTCTCCAAGCATGGTGTCCTCCACACACTCCTTCATGGTATTCATCTATAACCTTTTCTGTTTTGAATTCTACTAAGCAACTCAGCAAGAAACCCAGGGGATCTTTCCAATACAATTGACCATCTATAATACAATATTTTACAGTGTGTAATTTCAATTTCCTAGATTTAGATGGTGTTAGTTCACTGGGACGCTAGAGGGTCAGTAAATAAGAAACAATGTCGCGGTACCAAATTGAAGAAGAGAACTTTTCTAGAATTTTGGTTGTGTGCACAATGACATCGAGTTCATCTATCTCTAAGAATACTTTGTTCTCTTGCAGATGATTTATTCTGAGTGCTTTACAATTTAGCCAAAACTTGACCTTTGATAAGTTTAGTTGGTTTAACTTCTAGGTCGAACTCCTGAATTTTGGCTAACCATCTGCCTCTCCTTCCATCACTGTCAAGTTGAACCAATATATCTTTAACATAACTGGTAGGCACATAAGCAATGATCTTTGAATGTAGTACATAAGTTCTGAAAGATTTGAGAGATTTCACCATTGCATAAGCTTTTTTTTCCAATATGTCGTATTTTAGCTCAGCATCTCTGAGAATTTTACTAAAAAAAGTAATGGGATGGTCAAAACCCTCATCATTTTTCTGTAACAATACAACTGCAATAGTATGCTTATAAGCAAATGAAAAAAACAAAAACTCTTTCAAATAATCAGGACTCGCCAATATTGGTGCTTCACCTATGACCTTCTTAATGTGTTCGAATGATGCCTTAGCCTTGTTTGTCCACTTTACCTCGCTATCTTTTTCAATCATATCTGTAATCAACTTTACGATTTCAACAAAATTTGGAATGAATCTTCTCAAAAAAAATATTTTCCCTAAAAATCACTGAATTTCTTTCCTATTCCTGGGAATATTAATAGTATATATTGCTTCGATCCTTTTCAGGTCGATTTTAATTCCATCCTTAGACACTATATGGCCCAAGAGTTTACCTTCTTACATTGCAAAATGTGATTTCTTGGGATTCAGAGACAAACCAAATCTGCGACATTTTTTGAAAGTTTGTCTGAGGTGTGTTAGATGTTCTACATCAGATTTAGAAAAAACGGTCAGATCATCAAGGTAAATAACAACAAACTTATCTCTTTCACCAATGAAGGCGATGTCCATAGCTCGTTGGAAAGTTTCTCCTGCATTCATTAAACCAAAGGGCATGTTGCCATACATGAAGGTACCCAAAGGGGAAGTGAACGCAGTTTTTTCTTTATCATCTTGATGGACTGCAATTTGATTGTAGCCTAAAAAACCATCAATCATAGACATTATGTTAGCTCCTACTACTTTCTCTAAAACGTGATTCATTTTGGGCAATGGATAATTGTCTTTCAGTGATGATCTGTTTAGATTCCTGAAGTTTACACACAGTCTGATTTCGTCGTTTTTCTTTCTTACTGGGACTAAATTAGCTACCCACTTGGAGTATCTTAGTGGGACAATGATCTTTGCATCCAGAAGTTTTTTCACTTCTTTCTCTATCACTGGCAGTAATATAGGATTAATCTATTTGAGGTTTTGCCTAAAAGGTTTGACACCTTGTTTCAAAGGAATTTTGTGTTCCATTATAGTAGTGTCATAAGTTCTCAATTCGTCATAGGACCAAGCAAAAATGTCTTTATATTGTCTAAGAAACTCAGCATACTTACTTTTTATTTCAGGAGGTAGGTGCTTAGATAATTTTACCAACCTGGGATTTTCTTTGGTATCTATATTGCAATCTTCAACCTCTTCTATTTGAGGTTGTAAAGTGGACTTCATGGGGATATCGTCATGATTAAATAACCTCTCTAAGGGTATCAGGTCTTTGGGGATTTTATTATTTTTTAAAATAAGCATACGATGATTAACAATCTTATCTTGAAACTCTTGGGGATCTTCCCCTTCCTGCATTATCCAAGCGGGATCATTTTGGTTTTCTTGGTCGACATGTGTCTCGGCAAAATCATCTACCATTTCTAAAAATTTCTTGATCTGTTCATCATCCTCGAAAACCTACCAATGTTGTATGTTATTCGGTATGGAAGGTCTGTGCCTCATCTCTATATGGTATTTAAGTTTAAAAAATGTTGGAGGTGCAAAGGTTGAGGCCTCTTTAGCCAGTGAATCAACCTGTTGATTTTCAGTGCTAGGAATGAAATGGACATTAACCGATGAGAAAAAGGTCTCAATTAGATCCTAGGCACAGTTCCTATAAGATATCAACCTTGGGTGCTTAGCCTGGTACTGGCGATTAACTTGTTTTATGATCAGCTCAGCATCACTGTAGACTTCTAAATTCTTAATTTTTAATTTTTTGACAACTTTTAATCCTAGAACTAGAGCCTCATATTCACATACATTGCTAGTATAATCTATGTCCTAGTGTAATCTATAAGAAAAAGGTATAATGAAATCGTCATTGGGTGCCACAAACAACACTCCAACGCATGCTCCTTCACAAGATGAAACACCATCAAAATACATTTTCCAAACTCCGGAACTATATACATCTTTATTTATTTTTTCTTCTTTTCTTTTTATTTTTCTGTACAACTTTATTCTATACATACATCAATATCATCATCAATAAATAGAATACAATTCCCTAAATCTTCATCAATAATATAAACAGGGTAGTTCTCTGGTTTCAACGGATCACCTACCGTAAACGCCAACCTCGTCTCTTTGTATAAGCATGTGAACTGTCCTCCGAAGATTGGGATTGTGGTGTACGTCATATCCAATTGATGGGATCCTCTAAACTTAGCGCCCCAAGACCTAGATAACAACATGCCATACTTTGGGGGTATGTCAGCGACAACTACATCCATCAGAACGATTTTCACAGGAACCTGAGCAAGATTAACGACTAGATCTTTTATCATACCCACAAATTTTCCTTTTCTCGAATTGAATGAATATAAGTATCTGTATGGTTGAGTGATTTCGAGGCCCAATCTATACATAATACCTTTGGGCATCACGTTGTGAGAGGCTCCCGAATCTAACATGCAGTTGTGAAGCAAACTATCGTGCACCGTTAAGGTAATATAAAAAGGAGAGACGGTATCTTTGGAAACTTCAAAGTGTGGACCAAAGATTATATTCGGTTTATCCTCTTCCAAGTTTATAACATCAGCCTGACTTTCAGTATCTGAAAATTTTATCAATTTAACAATTTGTTTCCTGTATGCAGGTTTTTTTGCTAGTTCGACCAAAGGAATAGGGATTTTGATTTTATTAATTTTGTTTTCTAGACTGAAACTTCCTGTAGTCTTATCAAATTATATGGTTTGAGCTTCTATTCCTTTCTTTTCAGTTTTGTTTTTTTGTGAGGTTTTTGTTTCAGCCACAGGAACCTCTGCTTTCCCTGTGTTGTTGGCTAGTGTTTCTGCTGACTTTGTCTCAGTAGACTGTGTGTCAGTGGTCTTGATTTTAACAATCTGCTTTTCAACAGCTTTTGAAGCTGCCTCGTCCATTTCCCCCCTTGGCAGGATTTTCTTTACTGGGCTGGTTATGATATTTCTGTTTCTAGGCCTTAGATTGTACTTATGGTGGAGTTCGGCCATTATATCATTAGCAATTCCTTGATAAGTTGAATCTTCTGTAATATCATTGTTCTTGTTATTTTCATATCTGTATTATGTATTATGTATTTAAGGATTTTTCATAATCTTGTCTTGTCAAATAAGGTTGTTGACAGTCATCGCCAATATTATTTATGTCTTCTTCTAACTCCCCAAATCTTGCATGTCTTCTCCTCCTATAAAATTTTCATTTTTGAAGGGGGTTTGAATATTTTGGTCCTCATTCTTCATTTGTCTTTGTTGTGTTTCAGGGTTAGGATTCCTTCTGAAATCCTTTCTAGGGAAATGATCATTCTTTGATTGGTCTAATTCCATTCTTGAGATCTTATTCGACAATTCTTTAATGATTCTCGCCATGTCATCCATATTGTCTTTCGAAGACCTCCCAGATCCAGAGGGTCCCACTTGGTCTTTGTATCGTCTGGTTTCCTTATTTCCCGTTTCAAATTTTGTTTTTAACTTTCCTAATTCCATCATGTTTGACTCAATTTCTAAAGCATCATCCTGCATTTTAGTGAGATCAACAGATCTCCTTTCCCTCAACAACAAAGCGAAATCAGGATCGAAAGCCCCAGGAAAAGTTACTTTCGCTGCAGGTTGAGAAGGTTTAACCTCAGCTGGAATTTTATTATACAATTTATTAAACCTTTGGGTAAACTCGAGAACTAATTCTGAATTTTTCTTTCTCAGAGCCCCAAACTCGGTTAGATAGTATAAATTATCTTTCGTTTCTCCCCATTATCTGATAAAATCATTTTCCAACTCATCGTATGATCCTATCGATCCTGCTGCTAGACCTCGGAATCAGGTTCTCACCTGTCCTTCAAAGATTTGAACTAAGAGTCTCGAATAAACATCCTCATGTTCAAGACCAAGGATGTCATCAAATTGATCAAAGAAATAGATGTGTTCAACAGCAGTCAAGTCTCCCTCCCTAGTGAATTTCGACAGATTTTTCATATAATTTTCAGGTAGGTCATGGAGGGGAACTGGGAGTACTAGAGGGGCGTATCTAGCGGCTTCCTTAGCAAAAATCCTAGGAGGGGGAGGTGGTATGTGACCGGATCCTCTTCCTCATGCACCTCCGGCACCACATGCTCCGGATGCAGGCATTGAAAACTTAGGAGATGAAAATTCAATATTATACGGGGGATTTTTAAAGGGGTGTGGTAACCCTTTGGTTGTGCTTGGACAGGGAGAGATGGCTTCAAGAAACTGATCTTCAAGGGAAAAGAAACTTGAAAAAGAGGGACTTGGAAAATGGGGACTGGTTTCTTCGGACTCACAGGGAGTATATACAGGAGAACCAATAGGAATCGAGTCAAGGTAAACAATATATTCTTCGGAGTTATGAGAGATTGGAAAGTGAACTTCGGGAAGTGAAGAAACGTCGATCGAGGTAGGAAGTGAGATAGATATTTTACCTTTATTGGTAAAAGAAACAATTGGAAAAGTCTCGGCTTTAAATTTGGGTAAGACCAACCCAGGCTCTAGGATTTCAATTCTATCGATGGATGATTTTCCGCAAAGGAGTGGGGCATTCGACTTTTCAAGTAGATCCTTAGTATTCGACTGTGTAAATTTAGGTTGATAAATCTTACTCGTCGATGAAGCAGTCTATTTAAGGTGTCTTCTTGATTTCAAAATTTTTTCTGGGTCGGATACAGGCGAAGTCTGCTTGTTGTCTGGATTTTTTCTGGAGTTATTTCGGCTAAAATCCAGCTTATTATTCATGGAGTTTCCAAGTGAAAGGTGGAAAATAGGCTTATAAAGTATTCAATCTTTGTTCACTATCAAAGAAAGAAATTATCAATGTTGTTCTTCCCATGGAAAAATAACTTTGTTTCTTCGTTCCCCGGCAACGGTGCCAAAAATATGTTGTTCCAGAGTTTATAGTTAAGGCTTTAAAGTATAAAGTTTAGGCATCCGAAAAAGTAAAGGGGGTTTAAAATATATAAAAAGAAAAAACAGTTCTTTAGGAAAGAAGCTATGGTTGATTTCTGAGTTGTCTTTGTCTAGCTTCAAATCGTTCCTAGATGCTTATGTCATGTTCAATGGCTGCCCATGAACGTTCAAGTTCAACCAGGGTGATGGCATTTTCTAAGATAGTATTAAACAACGTTGAAGCAATGTTGGTCTGATCTATGAGACCGGGTTCAATGTTGGGTTGTCTTGCAGCAGGTACAGTCATGGAGGAAAATAAGTTTTAGAAGATCTGTTATTTTAGGTTTGTTGTTTCTATTTTAGATTATATGAGAAAAAATCTCAAATTTGAATTAATAATAGAACAATTTCAGAAGTCGTTTCTCGTATCTGAGTTAAATCGAAAATAATGTATGTGATGAAAGAAAACACAAAGCTGTTGAAAAACGTGAGGCATCAATCATGGAAGAATCTCACTTTGTAACAGAATAAGAAATTAGACAAGAAACCTTTAATGAAGCATAAAATATGGTGATCTAAATAGTTCACGGGTCTTGTGTCTACTGATAGAAAACACAAAGGAAAACCTGTAAAACAATTAGATTACTTTTGACGGGCGAAATCGACCGTCCGTCAACTGAGAGAGTGGAACCGGTCCGGGGTTGTCTAATAACCCAAGCCGTTTGGGATGAACCACCCTGACGGGTTTAGCGGCTCCGTTAGCTGATCTAAGATCCTAAGAAAACAAAACAAAACAAATCTAAACTAACTAATCTAACTAAAAATAAATAAAACAAACTAATAAACTAATCTAAATAAAACTAACTATTTAATAAAAAACTAGAACTGATTACTAAAACAAACTAAACTAATCTAACTATTCTATATATACAATATACTAACTACTACTATACTAACTCTAACTAATTAACTATCTAACTACTAAATGAAATATAACTTATTCACAAAATGTACAATATCTACAATTTACAGATTTAAATAAAACCTGAAAAAATAATTTATATTCTGCCCTAAGAAAGTAAAAGATATTTTTGTTGATTTTATAAGTTTATGAACAGAAATAAAACATAAAACTAACTAAACTAAAACACTAATCTAAACTACAAATATAACTAACTAAAATCCTAATAATATACTAAAGAAATTAACAAAAATAATAGCAAACTGACCTGGAGAAATACTCCAGATTTGTCCTGTGTATAATAATTGTCCTAGCTGATCGAAGGGAGGAAACCCGCTCCGAATTATCCAAAAGCTTCTCGTAAATGATAGCTGCAGTGCTCTTCAAGTTTATTTACAGGACAAACAAGACATAAAAATAACAACAATCTTATAATTTATAAATCTTCACAGTTAGATAAACCTGTATGCAAAGATCTATACATAATAGTTCAATTGATGAAGAAGAGAAATCTGTCATTCATGAGCTGAACTAAGTAATTTTTGTATTCTTTAAATTAGTGAAAAACCAGGCTATGGATTTCTAATACAAACTGAGACAGGAGTTGATGTTCTGCTACAACTTTTGCTTTTCATAATATCAATCTTTTGTTTATTCTAATACAAATGGTGCTAGAATGAGGGCATGAACTTAATTAATGGCATGAGGCGGTCGCAAGACTCCTCCACCCCCTAATCGCTCACCTATTGTGACTAGAATCCATTCAAATGATAATATCCCCCCTCAAACAACAACTACTTCAACCGACGATCCACAGATCACAGTTGAGCCAGCAACCCCTAATCCTACAGGTGGTGACATACAAGAGATTGTCCGTCAATCTCTTATAAAAACACATAGTGCCTTAGCTTGTCTGAGGCAACCAAACCGTCCGTGGGGTCAACCTTTGGACTTCTCTGATATCAAAGAACAATTAGGAGACACTAACCTCACTGTGAATCCCACAGATCCAATCTTAAATCCTGCTGCAGGAGGATCTGGGATACCTCCTTCACAACCTCCATCATCTCCTTCCTCTTCTGGAGGAGATTCATCTGACGACGGTGATTCCCCTTCTCAGCCTTCCACACCCACTACCCCAATGGAAAATTAGAACAACCCTGCTAGACCCTGGCTTGATCAGGATGTTGTAGTTGTACCTGGAGCTCAACATCCTCTACCTAAGCACCCAGAGAAATGGCTTCCCAAGTTTGATCCTGACTCAAAACAGATAGCTGAAGATCACATTAAAAAGTTCATGTTAGCCATAAGACTCCGCAATGTTGAATATGAAGACGTTTTCTGTAGGTTGTTCCCTTATATTTTTAAGGGTAATGCATCCACATGGTACTTTGCCCAACAACCCCATACCATCGTGTCTTGGGAAAAGTTTGAGTCATGCTTTTTGGAAAAGTTCGCAGACGGTAAACCTCCGGAATTCCTAGTCATGGACCTTTCTAGCTTAAGAATGAACCCAAAAGAAAAAGTTGAAGACTTTAATCAAAGATTCTTAACACTTAAAAAACGAATCCCTGCGGATTCCATGCCTGCCGAGAGTCTTATAATAGCATACTACACTAAAGTTTTGCATCAGAGCATAGCTATTTGGGTTAAAAGATCTAAGAAAGTGACGTTGTTAGAAGCCTTCGAGGAGGCCAGCCAGATTGAAAAAGACATACTTAGCCTTAAAGACTCTACTAGCAACGAAACTGAGACTAGTTCTTCTTCCAAAAAGAAGATTGAAATCCTCCCCAGGCCCACTCAGAGTAAAACACAACCTGAAAACTCTGATTTGGAAAACTTAACCAAAGTTGTTCAAAAACTGTCAAATCAAGTTATAGACTTGAAAAGGTCGACCGAAGCCTTTTCCAACAAACCGACCTAACCCAACCACCAAAGGCCTAAATCTAGAAAGTTTGCAATGTGCCCTTCAAACAATTCTAGAAGCCCAAGATAAATTGATGCCTCCTGAGATTCCTGAGGAGGTAGTTGAACAAGAGACAGTCCAAGAAGAAGAGTCTTCTCCAAACATTTTTGTACATTTCTCGGATAACATCTTTCAAGCTAACTTCGAGACAGTTCATCCTTATAACACTAGGAGTAAGACAACAAACAAACCTTCTACCGAAAACACTACAACTTCGCCTCCAAAGCAATCTAAACCAGTTGAGACTAAACAGAGTAATTGTTATCACTAAAATTTCGTCCGCACGTGGCGACAAGAACTCCGCATCATCAAAACAGAAAAGAAGTCATTCATGGCACAAGGTTAACTCCACAGCACAGCAAAAGGGTCAAAACTATACAAAATGGCCAAAAAATTGCAAGGCGCTTTACATCCACTGGGCGCGCGCGCGTATGCGCGTAACAGCTTTGTACAAGGCGTGCATATGTGCACAAGGCGCGACTGTTTGGCGAAAAACCTGCGCGCCTGCTAAACGACGCATTTATTGAAACTGGTCGGCTTCCCAACCACTAATGGATCGGCTCCCAAGTCGATTTGACACCAAATCCGAGATCAATTGATCCAGGTGGATATCGGTGGCCACCCACCTTTTCTGACTGGCTCAAAACAGTTTTCTGGCAATTTTGGCAATTTACTATTTTTAGCAGGTTTTAACTTCCGGGGCCATTTTGAGGGCCTAAATGAATTTTTTTTAGATCT